>MKEJ01033369.1:0-11541 GCA_001753735.1 Embelia ribes
TTAGTTTTTTAAAAAAAGAATTGAATACAATATCGTTACTATATTGTAGAAAGGAAGTTACTGTGCTTTGACACTAAATTACTATATTTTTTAAACAGATTACTATTCTTGTAGGTACAAGACTTGTACCAAATTGGGCACCTTAAAGAATATCTGAACATTGGAGAATATTCTGGACTTGCAAAAGTTTGAAAAATGACAAAATTGTTCTCCCACAACAAAATTTCACCAACCAACAGCTGAAATACTTGAGCATAATTCTACACTGGATGAACGTTCATCCTCAATTATACTAGCCAGTATCACCGTGGTGCACAAGTGAACTATTCTTTTTTCCTCCTCCAAATCTCCACCCTCCCCCTTTCTCTTTTCTTAACTCTAGCAATGTTTTTTTCTCTTAAAAATACATAGGACATACAAAGCAAGCATTAGTAAAGATGATTCTCATACAACAGCAAAATCTAGCCAACATGAGACCTAGAGCGCATTAATCCTATATTCCAGATACAAAATCTAGATATCAAGAAACTATTACTGACCCCACAGCGCAACTGATGTAAGATACTTTGATTCTCGAATATTTGAGGACGATTCAAAGAATTAGGCTTAATGCAACGAATATAATGAGGCTCTGTTGTATTCAGGGTCTCCATCAAAGCTTGAAGTTGTTGCTGTACAAAAGCAAACAGAGAGAATATATTGGTAAGAAAAGAACAATTACGCAAGAACAATTTTACTATGGAACAAAAAGGTACATAATTCGACCACATAGTAGACTTTAAAAGAAAATTTCTACGGCCCCATTTGCTAATATTCATGTTTTTAGTTCAATTTATTTTTCCAAAATTTTGAAAACTGAAAATTTAACCTTGTTTACTAAATTAGATTATTTTTTTTTTTTAAAAAAATGAAAATATAAACTCAAATCTCTAAACAGGAAAAAGGCATTTTCATGCTGGTTTCTTTTCCCATCAAAGCCGTTCCATTTCCTAGCTCCTCTCCCTACATCTGTTCACCCATCATGTCAAAATGACTTTTTTGCCTTACTAACCTATTTGTTCATATTATTTCCCAATGTAACACCCCAATTAGATTTATTCCCAAACTAACACACTTTATTAGAAAACGCATTTTATTTATGCGTTTTCTTTATAATTACGTGGACCCCACATTAACGGCGCAATTAGATAAAAATTAACAATGTTAATTTTTTTTTTATACTAAAAATGCACTATAATATTGCGCTTTTAGTATAAACAAATTTTTTCTTGCAAACGCATTTTAATAGTGCGTTTTCCCTATAAGTATTTTCTTCTGAAAGCGCAGAAAATACATGCGTTTTATGTATTGACCTAAAAACAATGAAAACGATTTATTAAACACGTTTTTAGTATAACAATTAAAGCGCATACAAAGTATGCGTTTTCAACATAATCATTAATCCATTAAAAAAGCACCTTAATAATGCATTTTATGCATTGAATTTTAATTTTTATGTTTATATATACGAAGCATTAATCTCTCTCTCTCTTCTCGCACGTTATACGTTATTTCCCTCCCTCTCAAAAAAACAATCTCAGAGCCCTAACTCACCAAACCCACCACCACTCGCAACAACTCCCGTCGGCGCCTCCCCACCGCAGCAACACCACTCGGGCGCCTACCCACGGCACACCGGCCCGCTATTAAGTCATATCTTCAGTAAATAGTAACAGGTTCGTTTTGTATGAATTGATGTAGATCAATTGGTGCTTTTGAGATTCATTTGTTGTGATTTTGTATGTTTCGAAATTTATGTGATTTTGGGGATCTGGGATTCGCTGTATAATATTTACTGAAGAAATTAATTTCCTTCTTATTGATGTAAATTAATCTGATCCTTAAGGGGTTCTTTTCAGTTTATTTTGCTGCCTCTTTATGTTATACAAACAACTAATTGTTCATTTGCAGTTTTTTAGCAAAAGTGTTTCTTTTTTTGCCTAAAAAATTATAGCTTTTTGTGTAGTAAAAACAAGAAAAATCTCAACTCTCAGCTGAAAATGTAGTACAAATTTAATTAAGTAAAGGTAAAAATAAAAAAAAGCTCAAGTTTTTAAGCAAAAAAAAAGAAAAAATAATGAAAAGAAATTCTTTCAATCTGATAGAAATCAGGTTTATCTTGTGGTTCTTTTACGCTTGTATAGCAGAGGTTGTTTAGCTTCTAAGTTTGTTTAGCTTCTAAGTTAAACTTCCAAAACAAGCTAAAAAATTGAGGCCTGTTCTGGTAGCTGTTAATTTCTCGGAATATGCTTTTGGATTTTCGTTTAGAAAAGGTGAAACTAAAAAAACTAATGTTTTTGCCAAAGTTTTCGAGCAATAACGTTTATTGTAAGCCGAGGAAAATCAGGCTCATCTGGTAGGGTTATTAGGCCTGTAAAACAAAAAGCGCTTAGCTTCTAAGTTGAGCATGAAAATCATCTTCAAATTTTAATTCCAGCTTTCAAGCAAAATTATGTCCTTTTTGAAGCTGAGAAAAGTCTAGGTTAATCTTGTAATTTAATTTTTTTCTCTGAAAAGATAAGGCGAGCTTTTAAGTTGAGATCCAAATAACGACTTGTAGCCAAATGATTTGTTTGTAGCAAAAAAACTCTGACAATCTTTGCAGTTGAGTTCTTTTTTATCAATATATGTTCAATATGTCCATTTAGGAAAATGATTCAGGTACCAACAATCATGTACCGAAATTGCGACTCTTATGTGGCAAGATAATGTGTGTTGATGCTATCCTTAAGGAAATGATTATCACACAAGATGTTGCCCCATAGAAGTTTATACACTTTCTGTACATGATTGTCGGTATGTGTATCATTACTATCCGTTTAAAGTCGATTAGCTAATGGGATGCATGACTATGCTATATACTTATTGCTATATCCCATTTGATCTTGTTATACAAAAGAAAGTTTAAACGCTTAATTACGTGAAACTTGGAATATTTTCTCCACATCGGGATGTCAAAGGTTCATTTCCTTGGAAACAGCCTCTCTATTTCTCAGAGGTAAGGCTGCGGACATCAGATCCCGGATCCCGCAATGTGGGAGTTTTGTGTATTGGGTTGCCTATATATATATATATACACACATACACATATGGATGTCAAACAAATGCTGTAGCCTTCTCCAAGGTCAGATTGTACAACAATGTTATATGATGTGATGGTATTAAGGAATAACTACTTCAACTTGCAACTATTACTCAAACCCTTGGGTTACAGTAGGATTTGAATTCAATGAGATTATGATTGACCATGAAGGTTGTCTTATACATACACATTAGATGGTGTAGACACAGTTCTCACCGTAGTTGTTATTCCATGGAGTTATTTGAGGTGTATTTTACGCTAACATCTCTAATCATGGTTGCACGCTAATCATTTCGCATCCACGATGTTCAAACCCAAATAGCACTAGTATCATAGTGAGTCTTATCTTACATTAGATTTTAGATACTTCTACAATTTCTTGTTGCACTTGCACTAATTTGGGTCACTGCAGAGTATGCATGAAAAAGAGTTCTTCACAGAATACGGTGAAGCTAGCCAATATGAAATCAAAGAGGTGGTGGGAAAGGGCAGTTATGGTGTTGTGGCATCTGCAGTCGACACTCACACTGGAGAAAGGGTAGCCATAAAAAAGATGAATGATGTTTTTGAACATGTTTCTGATGCTATTCGGATTCTTAGAGAAATCAAACTTCTGAGACTGCTTCGACACCCGGATATAGTAGAGATAAAGCATATCATGCTTCCACCTACACCGAGAGAATTCAAAGACATCTATGTTGTTTTTGAATTGATGGAATCAAATCTTGATGAAGTTATCAAGTACAATGATGATCTCACACCGGGACATTTTCAATTCTTTTTGTACCAGCTTCTTCGGGCCCTGAAGTGTATACATACAGGTTTAAGAGCTTTTAAGTCTTGTATGATTTGCATCACTTAAATTCTTATAGGCATTGTTTACTAATGACATCCTCTTATTTGCAGCACATGTGTTTCATCGTGATTTGAAGCCAAAAAATATACTTGCTAATGCTGACTGCAAGTTGAAAATTTGTGACTTTGGGCTTGCACGTTTTTCATTTAGTGATTCTCCTTCAGCTATCTTTTGGACTGTATGTATCATTTTGTGTTCCATATACCTGTTTTGAGAAGTTTTCAGTCTTTATTTTAATGATCCAAAATTTATTTCATGTTCAAACCAAATGCGTTGGCCATTTTGTGAAGTTTATAATTTACATGAATTTTGACTACTGGGGTCTTATTGGTCTTCTAATTCATCATTCCCAGGATTACGTGGCAACTCGATGGTACCGTGCTCCCGAACTTTGTGGTTCTTTCTTCTCCAAGGTAAGTGCATCTTGCATGATTGCAGTCTTGCAGGCATTTCTTATTTTCCTCTAGTTACTGCTTATTCTGTTTCTTCTCCCGAATTTTGTTGTTCTTTCCAGGAGTTTGGGGTTGACCTTTTCTTTTTGAGTTTTTTGTATAGTAAACTTTACGAAAAAGGCAATTTCTTAATTTTGCTATTTGTATGCATTAGTGAACTTTATTGTGCTTGAATGTTAATGCACCTCCTTGATTTTGTGTCTCTACATTATATGGGGCATACGTATCTCTTTTCCTGCCCTTTCCTATAGGAGTTTTTTTGTCCTTTTTTTCCTTACTGAATTTGTTACACTACTATGGTAATACCGACAAAGTGTGCTCTTGCTGATAGTTTTATTCATTTAGCTACTGTTTTTGTTCTGCAGTACACTCCTGCCGTTGATATCTGGAGTATAGGATGCATATTTGCTGAAATGCTTACTGGGAGGCCATTATTTCCTGGTAGAAATGTGGTTCACCAATTGGAACTTATAACCGATCTGCTTGGCACACCATCTGCTGAATCTATAGCAAGGGTTTGTTTTTTCTGGGTGATATTTGTCCACACCCCTTTGGTTTTTCTGTTTCGGCACCTGCTTTGCAATCAAGAAATTCTTAATGGTATATTGCGCTTTATTAGAAGCAAAGGTTGAGTTTGGTTAGCAGCTTAATTCCAGTTTTTAAAAGTTGAAAACTTGTTTGGTACCCAGTTTCTAAGACTCAGCTTTCAAAACCTAAGTTCTTTCTTAAGAGTAATTCTGAAAACTCATTATTCTAAATTTTTCAGCTTTTCAAGCTTAAGTTGGAAAGTAATAAATGAATGTATTTTCAAATATTAGGATGTTTGAACTATCTTTCTCATTGTTTATCTATAATTTACTTTTTCTATCTTAGAGCATATAAAAAATTGAAATTAGAATACCTTATATTTGTGAATTTTACTTCTATATTCAAAACCAAAGTTTATCATTCATTTATTGTTAATACTCTTCAAATATTATCCGTTCGTTTCTGAATTCATGTTTTAAAACTACCACCATATTTGTATTTATTATATATATGAAATTATATATACGATATGTAATAAGAGAATTCAGAAACATAAATTGCCAAAAAAAGTCATTATTTTATTATTTGAATTTTTATATATATTCTTTTTAGTTTTTACAGTTTGAAAATTATTTTTTAGAAATTAGCACCAAACAAGTTTTCTCATACTGAAAACTGAGCTATCAAAAAATCTTAAACGCCATCTTTTAAAAGTTGAAAATTGAACAAACTATTCAAACCTATGTTACCTGGAACGCGGATCGTTCCGGAACGTGGAACGAAAACGAGAATGTGGTACGATACATTTTGTAAAATACGGTACGGTAGTAGTATTCTATAGGTTAACTTTACATCTATGAGGCCACCATATTAAGTTTCATTAAAGTCAACATCTAGTTAAACCTATCTTAAACTTCTTTAATTTTTTGAAATATGAAATTTAATGCTTTCAACTCGAAACTTATAGAAATGACATCAATTTTTTTACTTGTCGATATTAGATTTATCTTTGGAAACAAATTTGAATAGTGCAGTTGTCTTGGATTGCCTTGGTTCGCTAAAATTGGTTATTTGGTATGGAGATGTATCACAATTTGGAACGTGCATACCAATTCGCAGTTCGTTAGGATATTAATGATTTCGGTAACATAGATTCAAACGGGGCCTAAAACTAATTTATATAGAAGTGTACTTTGGTCAAAAGGCATTAAATGTGTTGCATTTGAAAAGTGGGATTCAAAACTAATAGTAATTTGGGTTGGTTATAAAAGAAATGTTGCTCGTACATTTTGGATCTCAGATTCTCAAATGAAGTTTAGATCGTTTTCATATAAGAAAGAATATTTCTATTTGAAGCCAATTAGAGGAAGTGAAATCTGTGAGACGATGTTATCGTTTATCTGGGAACTTGTGTAACGTGGTCATAGCGATTAATTTTTTGCAAGAGAATAAAAATAAAGTGAAAATATGCTGCTTGAATGAGATGTGATGGTGGTGAATTCTTTTTCAAATAATGAATGTGATCATGCCCTATCATTTGGTACATAGGTGACATATATTGAGTATGCATCTCATTGTCTTTAATAAAAATGGCCTCCTTGCCATTTATTAATTAGTAATTACAAAGGGGATGGTTTGTGTCGAATTTTGACAAAAATTTGCTGACTAGGTGCCGAAAGATCATTCCTCGTGGGGTGTAGGTGTCTCTCACCCTTGTTTTCTTATTTAAAATTTGTTATTTGATCTCTTGTTTTTCTACTAACTGAAAGCTCCATATGGTTCAACCACCAAGTTTGAGCGGTCTCGTATATTTTACTCTTGATCTGGTCCTTAGTATCCGAAAATCAGTTCTCTATAAATCTGCAGATAAGGAATGAGAAGGCACGCAACTATTTGAGTAACATGAGAAAGAAGCCGGCAGTTCCCTTTTCCCAGAAATTCCCTTATGTTGATCCATTGGCTCTTCGTCTACTTCGGCGTTTGCTTGCATTTGATCCCAAAGATCGTCCATCTGCTGAAGAGGTAAGAAGGAGTTATACAACTCACTATCTTTTTCACTCTTGTGAAATACACATTGAGCTATTAGCTATTTTTTTTTTATTGTTGAAACAACTTTTTTCAGGTTTTGCAAACGAGAGTTCTTTTTATCAAAAAATCCAAATTAATATGTAAACGATTTTCCAAGCACATTCACTATATCTTCTCTAGTTTAGAAAAAAATTGCTTTCATTTGTCAACACCACTACCTGGTACTTTACTATTCAAAATTGATCCAGACGATAGAGGTTTTCTATTAAATTCAAAACTCAGAATTCCCGTAATGTTTCTTATTTTGACTTGGATTTCCATTCTTAAGGATTCAGATTGGGAACCCATCATAATGTCAAACGAGGTATATCAGGAATATGGTTGAGAGTAGGAAAACCTAGCAACACTCGAATTGAAGAACAAGATTATTTTGCTTTCACAAATAAGCAAATGTTTTCAAGGAAAGCAATGAAAATGTGAACAAATTAGAAAGTGAGAAGCTCTTAGAATACATTTAATCACATCCTCAATTTGCTAGTTTTGAAATTTGTTTTGTACATAAATAATTTGATACAAAATTTGTGTTCTCGTCAATAGCTTCATTTTTGCAGTCTTGAAACAAATGGATAAAAAGATGAGAACTAAACCATTTGAAAACACAAGCAAACCTGCAAATTTCTGAGGCTTGTTGTTTATCGACATTTACAGGCATTGGCAGATCCATACTTTTACAGTTTGGCAGATTTGGAACGGGAACCGTCAACGAAACCGATCTCTAAATGTGAATTTGAGTTCGAGAAAAGGAAACTGACAAAAGACGATATCCGGGCGCTGATATATAGAGAGGTTTGAACCAATATCCTTCTTGCCTTTTCGTTGCCCTTTTTCAGTTGTTATGTGGGTGATAGCATATATTTCTACGAAGCAGATTTTGGAGTATCATCCGCAGATGTTGGAGGAGTACCTTGGTGGAGTTAATCATATTCACTTCTTATATCCAAGGTCTGTAATTCATTCTTCTGCTCTTATTCCTTTTAGTCGTAGGTGTTCAAGTCCTCAAGTCTTGAGCTATGTTACAAGATTTGGTTCCCAGTTATTTTATTGGCCAATCTGTTTCACACATTAGAAGTTTCCAATGTATTCCTGTTACGATTCAAGAATATGTCCAAGTATACTTATATAATCTTGATTTAGTAATTTATGTACTCTGGCCTTTTTCATTTATTTAGTCTTGTGCTGAGACCATTCAGAAAGAATATGATTTATTATAAATACATTGAAGTTATGACACAAAGGTTAAACATTGTACTAATTGAAATACATTGATCCATTTTAAGTTGAGTTTAATTTCTATCAACCATTAATGTAGAGTTTTCATACACCATATGTCTCTAAATAGACGTGTTCAATTCCACATGTGGGACCACTACAAATACATGTGTCTTTCATCCAAGTTCGTTGGCATATAAAAATCCATACACCTTGGTGTATTAAAATTAAATTCTTTTTTAGTTTTGTAGCGAAAAGGAGGAAGGTTAGACTGACCTGAGTTTGAACCAAAAGGATGTGTTTATGAAATATAGGAGGAAATTTTAGTGAATTGACCTATACTCTTCAATTCACAAAAAATTGATGCATTTCCTTCAATGTCATGAAGTTGAAGCGAGTGGCATTGTTTATACTGCTTCATAATCAGTTTAATATAAAAAATTTTCCTCTGTAGTAACACGTGAGTAGCTTCCTTACCTTGAAATTTGCTATTTTTGCAGTGGAGTTGATCGATTTAGGCAACAATTTGCTAATCTAGAGGAGCACTATATTAGAGGGGACAGAAGCAGCACCCCTCTTCGGAGGCAATATGCCTCTGTACCACGGTAAGTTTTCCCCTAGAAGTGTTTTCCAAACTTTTTATCCTAACCTTCTGTTTTCCACAGGGAACGGATCTGTGCGCTTGAAGATGATGAACTTTCTGATGATAGTGCCGAGTTTGAAAAGCATGTCGGATCTGCGACTGCTCGTACATGCATTCGAAGCCCCACGAGATTACAATGGGACATGGTGGTTAAAACTCCTGGCAATGACGTAATCCCTTTGCAAAATGGTCCTTGCAAGCAAAACTATAATGGTCGCTCCCTTTATAAAAGCCCAAGTATCTGTGCTTCCAAGTGTGTTAGCTAAGAGACCGAGATTTCCAGGTACTTATAAACGACCTATATCTTGTTGCTATATACGTGTCTGACCTTAAAGGAGTCTTCAAAATATCATATATCGAAGGTCATTTCTTGTTAGTTGCTTTTGGGGGGTTGTAATTTATTAAGTTAAAAATGTTTGACTAGCAATTTGGTAAATTTTTCCAAGGTACCCAATGGTGACAAACGAAAAAGTTAGTCTATAATCGTTTTTTATGGATTATCATGTCTTTTAAAATATTCCAAAATTTGAAGTTTGAAAGGGAAAACATGTGTGTAATCTAACTGCAAAATCAAAAAGTATTTGAAACTACGATTGGGATTTGCCGTGATTTTTTTACATGTAACTTGATAGGGAAGATCTTTGCCAATTTATAGGAGAAGCCAGGATCCAACCAATTAGATTGCTGCACAATTTGCTATTAATTTTGCATGACAATTTGACTTGAAAAGTGACCCTGCCCCATCTCCAGTAAGATTGACCCGGGTACAGACTCTAAGTGAAAATGACGTGTAGGGTCAGGCGTGGGTTGATGATGGTTTGCAGCGGATTGATTCTCAAACTCATAATGAAGTAGATTTGGTGATAAATGCTAATAGAATCTCTATGATATGCTTTATTGTTTTGTCGTAATTGTGCATTACATGAAAGAAGTGGTGCATTTTATCATATATGGACTGAAATGCTGATATAAACTACTGAGTGCTGCATCTGTTTGATTGAAGACGAATGTCTGGGAGACAGTTTTTAGTAATCATATTCAGCTTAAAATATTCATTATTTATTGAGAAAGTGAAACATTGGCTAAACAGAAGGATCCCGTTAAATCAAACACAGACAACTTTTTTATACCCGACTATTTAATAAACATGAATACAATGATGAGTATTGCCATCGATGCTAACATTACTTGGACGTATTATCGTCCCTCGTTTAATACCTTTACCCTCGTGGTAGGGCACTGGCCTATGATTTTTCTTGTGTTTTTGTTGAAGCACATGAGAACACACGCATCACACACACACTAAAAATGTACATGGAAGGACGTAATAACTACGACATTGGCAAAATGCTTTTCCAATTTAGAATTGCCGGCTTCATGCATTTCATTTCTTGAGTTTGGTACTTTACCCAGCATACAAGTCAAAACATTGCTAGAAGCTTTATTTTTCCACTCATTTTGCCATTTATATACTACGACTATAGTGATTTATTTAAGTACATTCATCTCATTATTTTCCAAAAATTTCGGAATATCTCGATTCTATATATAAAGAAAATATGGAGGTTGACAAGGAACTACTTATACCTCTATTTTCTTTGGAATATCTCGATTCTATATATAAAGAAAATATGGAGGTTGACAAGGAACTACTTATACCTCTATTTTCTTTACTATATCGAGGAAAAGACTTTCGTGTTTTATTCTTTGGCAGTACGCTGAAGACTTTTGCTCATGCCCGTTATACATAGGATTCAAGCTTCATTAAGTTATGTCATTTTAATGCAGAAAACAAGTTTGGAGCGAAACAGGACACTCAAGAATGTGTAATGTTGTATTGCGCTTCCAATGCGAAAACAGCAAGAAAGAACTTTTTATTGAAGTTTTTCATTTCTTTTCTTTTCCTTTTTTTTTTTTCTTAGATTTCTTTTACCTTTTTGGTTTTCCTACTGAAGGATGCTTCTTTTTAATTGGTGAACAACATATGTACCGCAACCATTTGTTTATTTATGTTGAATTCTGTAACTTTTTAGTTTCATTTGTTTTAATATCGAATATTGTAATATTCAGTGATTTAAAATGCGTACGGGAAAGCCGAAAGTTGAAACCACGAGTGCTTTGGATGTGGTGCGTTTGTAAGTTCAGAAGTTGGTAAAACAAGTGATCAAATAGCAAGGGTAATGGAAGTATTAGCAATTTCTAATGTACTTTTTTCTTTTCTTGGTTAAATCAGTTTCTATAGCTCTTTCGCAACACAGGAATGGCAAATTCAGGGTCTGCGGTTTTAACAATTTTTTTTAGTACATTGGGAACTTTTGGGCCGGGTGAGTAAGTTGAATCCGGGACTTCCTGCTAAGTAGCCGGGGTTTTGGCCTCTAGGTTAGCCTTTAACATTTTAAGTGTATCGTTGGGAAGTTGCAAATGCCATAATATTCAAAAAAAAAAAAAAAAAAAAAAAGAAAGGATTAAGTTGGATGGTTTATATTATGTACAATCATATGGACAGTATGATGGGTCATCACGGTGAAAAATCTTCATGAAGGTAACCTTGCACGTCTCCAATTCATTGTCATTGATTTATTGGTCTCTTTTATCTTTGTAAGGGCACTTGCAGCAGGTTATGTAAAATATATATTTTATCTAT
>MKEJ01033373.1:0-24349 GCA_001753735.1 Embelia ribes
GAGTTGTTACTCTATCTTGATGGCTTTATGTGCTATCTTTTCAATCTCCACATAATGTTGCAACTCAACTATATTGACAATCTCCCTATTTAAGCCAATTAAAAATCTCACCATAGTATCCTCTTAGTCTTCTTCCACATTTTCCCTAATCATATCCAATTCTATCTCCTTGTAATAATCCTCCATGCTCCGACTGCCTTGTATGAGACTTTATAGTTTTTGGTACAGATTTCAGTAATAATGACTTGGTATAAATTGTCTCCTCATCACTAACTCCATCTCCTTTCACGTTTCAATTGGTTGTTCTCTATTCCACCTCCTATTTATTACTAACTGATCCCACCAAACAATTGCATAGTAAGCAAATTCAATCATAGCTAGTTTTACCTTTTTTGCTTCGGAATAGTTGTGGCAGTTGAACATAAGCTCCATCTTCTCTTCCCATTCAAAATATGATTCAGGATAGTTTTGACTTGGAACGATAGGGATATTCATCTTTATGCCATTCAAATTATCATTCCTCCAATTTCTAGCTGCTCTAACCCATCCAAAACTCTTATGACTACCCGCTGAATCATCATCTTCATCAAACTCATTCCCAATATTCCCATAGTAGTAGTCATCAATCTCTTCTCTAACTGAAGCCCTCTACCTCATACTCACTTGTGGAATGTGTTTTGGTTGTTCTACACGAGTGTTTTCTATCCGGTCTAAGCAGTCATGGATTTGTTCTAATTCCCCCTACATTATGTACCTCACTTCTCCCAATATAGCTTCCATGAATAACTTCGGTTCCATTCCCTTAAAAATACCCTCCGAAACGTCCCTATTGTTGTTATTATTAGTTGACATATTACTATAAATACACAACTAGAAAGAACCTTACAACACTTCCTTACGTATTTCACTCAAGATTATGTCACTCAGCACTTATGTTTACACTCAATAATTTTGGTTTTTATCCTCTAACGCTCTAACCACTCTTGCTTTTTCCTACTCGTAGCAATTCCCACTCGATTTTTATCAAACTAATCAAACCAATATCAAAATTTATGTACCAGTTCTCTAAGAATACACCAAGAAATTTGAGATTTTAAAAGGTAAGAACACACATAATATGGTTGGTTTCAGGAGCACCCAAAAAGTGCAAAATTATCATAAACAATTTTGGTCTTTAGGGTAAGGGTAGTTTTGGAACCCTCAGACCACAAATAATAGAAAATGAACAAAAACATTTTTGACGCACCTTTGTAGTTTTTTGTTTTTTTTAACCAAAGACAATACAAACTGATGCAAATTAGATACAACACAAAGATAAGCAAACCTAACGTAGAGCCAAGCTCTGATACGAACCACGCTCACTATAAGACAAAACTTGTATAAAGGTTAGCCCCTGACCAAACTTTAAGGATGATTTGGATGGAGAACTGCGACCCATTGCCTATGATAAGGTAAGAACTTTGGTATGGTGAAGACGCCATAATCTGAGATGGTGAACAGATTGATAAGTCGGGTTGAACTCCACAAAAAATTGTGATACGCTCGAAAAATTCTCAAATAACCAAAAAGAATTGCAACTTACAAATTTTTGTGTATTAATCTCGTGTTTATTATTCCCATGAGCCAATGGCTTTTATACAAAAGAAATGCATGAAATTACATCATTGTTGCTATGATTTTGCCCTATTAAAATTGGAAACAAATCTCACCTAACATATAGAAATACGAAATTCAGTCCTAACATAAGGAAACATTAAATCCTTTTTGGCTTCTGAATTGGAAGCCTTATTTAGTCCTTAAAACTACAATGGAAAGTCTAATTGGCATGCAAGTCTCACAATAAAATAAATTCAAAATAGAAAACAATCTCCTTCATGCCTATTGTGCAACAATCCTTGTGGATTTCTTCTGGATTACTCCAAAGCTTGAATTAGGGAATGCCAGTCTCAAGAATCACTTTCAATACCTTCAATGGGCCTCCACGACTTGGCTTGAGCCCATGTTACTTGAACAAGCCCGTTAAGTGCTTCTTTGAATTTCTTTATATGTGATTTTGTAACTGGGCCAAAGGGCACTCAAATTGGATCTGAAAATAGCTCCACCCAAGTATTTGAACCTATATTAGTCTTGTTCTCATCAGGTACTACTTGAAACTATTGTACCTTGATATTACTAAGTTTCTAATTTAAGCTTATACTCACAAATCAAGTGTAATACCTCTTAAAACTACCCAAAGCTCTCTCAAGAAAATCAGGAGTTTATAAACTACTCGCAAAAGTATAAGAATATATTACAAAGAAAATTATCTCACTCAAACCCTTTGAAATGAAATTACAAGATGTTTATATAAATAACTACTCAAAGAAGAGGGGTTCTTTAAGTGTTTGCAACAATAGAAGTTGAAGATATGATGAAGATGATGAAAAGTACTCAAATTAGAATCTTGAACTTTGATCTTACTTTCAATTAATGAATAATCTTGTTTTAGATTTGTTTAAGTGTTTAAGTAGTTCTAGGTGAGACATAATCTTGCCTAGGGATTGCAATATGTCTCCCATGCTCAGCATTGAAGTGTCTCTCAAGCTATCACTAGTTGTACTTTTTGAACTTTGGAGATGTGTTGTTTGCATTGTCTAATGACCTTGAGTCGCCTGTCCGGCGGCAGACAATCCCTCGAACGACAATGGACATAAGGACAAAAAGATAGAATTTTTACTATCTTGGTCCAAAATATCAACTCTACCTTCAAAGGTTTAGTTACCTGTTCGACGATAGGGACCCATCAGACACCCTTCAGACAAGTTGAAAAATCAACTTTGAGAATTGCATCGAGCCGTAACTTTTTGACTTGCTTTTTCACACTCTCAAGTCCTTGTCTATTTTTAAATTTTGTACAATATTTAAAAATAGCAACACTAGATAAAATTATTAGTATAGCAATAATACAAGAATTGTATATTTTTCATAATTTATATTATCATAAAAAAGGCTCTTTTTAGTTTTAATTTTAAACCTTGTCGCAACAAACTCCTCTTTTTTATGACGACACTCTTTTTGTGAAAATTAGAAAATGTCTTGTTATCAAATAGCGAGTAATGTGATAAGTTTCAATTTATGTCCAATATAGAAATTGATAGAATATATTGTAATATTTAAATGTATGCAATAATATACTATAAAATAAACATCAATGATCACATGCAAACAAAGATAAGTCATCAACATAAACAAGTTAAGCCTAGAATAATAATGATTAAATATGATATCAAAGAATCCATCAAGAATGAGAATTATAATCATGCTTACAAACAAACATGGATTCCAATAATCATAATATAAATATCAATGATAGGACGATAACATGATCAATGCCACAAACAAACATTATAACTAATGCTCACAAGCAAACATAATATGTACATTTGTTTTAAGAATCATAACATGAGCCATGTGAAAATTCTTAATACAATAATCATTAGTTTGGTTCATCAAAATAAATAACCTTGGGGTTAATAGGGTTCAATCAAATTAGAATTTTTTTCATCACTCCAAAATTTTAATTTCGCTCTCACTCTAGGATTTTAAAATCAATCACAACCCAAATTTCAATAAGATGAACAAATTCATTCGGAAGCTAGTGGATGGTGATCTTTAGATCAACAAGATTGACTATGCAGAAGTCACTAATTACAGTGATTCTCTCTCTCTTTCACAACAAATATGTCTTACTCCCCTTTCGGTTTATCGTTATTATGTTTGGTTTTGTTTCCATTCTTTAATTAATTTTTTCACTTTCCAAGAAGTGTTGGGATGGATTTACTGAAAAGTATCAAATGTAAACTTTTCCTAGTGGACTTTTGAAATGACCCCTATTTTTATGGAAGTGCATAAAAAATATTCATCAAACATTCAAAATTTATACAAATGGACTTTTGGCGTCAAGAAGCACTTTTGACAACGCCGCCAAACGTTATCTTATTTGTGGAAAACCACTACTCCACCATCTGTTATGAGGTACCACACCAAAGGTGTATAGCCAAGTGTTTTAAATATATATTATCTAGGTCACCAAGTCAGGGAACGAGAGCGGAAGCGTGATAGCATCCAGTATAAGACAAAAATCTGTGAGTAAGAGAGAGGACGAGTATTAGGAGCGGCTGGTTTATAATCAAGTATTTGTTGGTACCGTTGTATTTAAATAATATTTTTTGAATAAAATAATACCAAAAATAATAAAAAGGAAAAAACATAAATTTTATTTCCTTAACATTAAATTAAATAGCAATTAGAAACACTTACAGTGCTATCAAAATTACAATTTGCCATAGAAAATGAAATTGGTTGGAATATATCCCAAACAAAATCACAATAGAACCATGTCCCCTTAAACCCAATTTGTCCATCATCCAAGTTGCTTCTGGCTAACTTTGGTAATGGATTCCAAAGGTAAAATGGTTGCTCATTGTGTCCTGATAAAAGCTACAATCGAGGCGCCTAATAGAGCCTTTCATAGTAACTCTCTACATAGTTGTGTATGTGTACAGAAAATTAGAGTACTGTGTAATTTGTGGATGCAAAAAATGGCTGAAGAATAACTTATATATGGGCTCGATTGACTAGCTGAAACGACTCAATGATCAATCAAAAGTCACCATAATGGTGTGATTAATCTATAAATTTTTTTTAAAACAAAGAGTATCGAATTTATTAACACCCTCCAGAGGGGGAGGAAACCCATAATACAAAAGAGTCCAAGAAAGCAAAACACATTATAGAAAACTCAAAACTATATAAACCATTTAAGACATCTAAAATTACAAAATCCCATTCTATCCATATTGAAAGCGCCAACAGTAGCTTTAGGCATAGAACTCGAGAAAGAAAAGGAAGCTTGAAGACCAGAAGCTCCTAATTTGGCAAGACAATCTGCTACTTGATTTCCTTCTCTAAATTGATACTTAACAACGAAAGCCACTAAATCAAAAAGAACCAAAATATCACTCCACAAGGATTGCAACAATAAAGGGGGAAATGAAATACCTTTAAACCAATTTACCAAATTAAAGAGTCTATCTCAACATATATCTGATCAATGCCTAAACTATTACAAATCAACAGACCATGCAGAAGAGTTTGTATTTCAACATATGTATTTGTATGAGAGCCCAAGGGAAAGCAAAAACCATGAACCAAATTACCACAGTCATCCCATATAATACCTCCACAACCAGCAGACCCAAGGTTGCCAAAAGCAAAGCCGACTATATTAATCTTCAATTTGCCAGATGGAGGGCATAGCCATTTCACTAAAAAAGGTTTCTTCACAAGACAGATAGAGGGTTTCACTTTTAAGAGTATCAGAGATTCAAGCTGACCATGAGAAGAAATTTCATGAGGAGCTATAATCAAAGAAAGGTCTCTAACCATTTTAAAGACCATAACTATAACCGACTTGAAACACATAGGCTTTTCATCAAATTTATGATCATTTCTAGCTAGCCAGATTTCCCATAAGATTAAAAAGGGGACCAGACTGGCTACCAAATGAAATTGAGATTTGGATTTGAAAGAGTTGCACCAAGATGAAATAGATGATTGCTGGGAAATTCCTTAACATAGCTGAAACCAAAAATTGAACTAAAATAAGACCAACCCTCTAATGCTACCTCACTCTACCCTAACAAGTGAGAAGTTGATTCCATTTGGGGATTTTTACAACAACAACACTTAGAAACAATAGGAATGCCATACTTATGCAAATCCAAATCAAGTTTGATCCCTTTATGCTAGAGTTTCCAAATAAAGACAGAAATTTTCAAGGGAAGGGTTTGATTCCAAATGAACTTAGCCATTCCCCAGTGAGGTTTATGAGATCTGAGAAAGTTATATACAGACTTTGTGGAGAAAAGATCAATAGAAGAGTGAGGCCAAATTCTCACATCTAAACCCTGAGTCAAACAGCAAGGAGTAGAAAAGACAGTACTAGCCAAAACATCTCCCCCCATATCTTTAAGCAGATCAAAATTCGAAGAAGAAAATATGACTTGATTCAGGAGAAGAAAAGGATATTTTACCTCAAAAGTAGAGCTCGAAATCCCAGTCCCTCTCCAATTCTCAAACCAAAAGCTCACAAAACCCTCTTTAAGAAGCCATTTGCTCTCAGAGACTAG
Source organism: Embelia ribes (assembly GCA_001753735.1). NCBI lineage: Eukaryota > Viridiplantae > Streptophyta > Magnoliopsida > Ericales > Primulaceae > Embelia > Embelia ribes. The sequence goes on from MKEJ01033373.1 coordinate 6,171, forward strand.
AGAAGGAAAATGAGAACTTAAAGCTCTCCAAATAGGAGATTGACCTGCACAAGAAATAGGACAATTCCATAAATTCTTCATGTATTTTTGATACATGAAAAGGGTCCATGGAGACTCTATAGTTAACAATCTCCATGCCATTTTAGCTTGCAAAACTTTAAGAACATCATATAAATCTCTAACACCCAAGCCACCCTCATCAAGAGATTTGCAAATATTAGACCAAGTCACCTAATGATGCTTGTTATGTTCCTCATTAGAGCCCTCGGAAACAATCAGAACATGATTTCTGAAAATATTGTATAACATTTTGAGGAACAGGGAGAACAAGAAAAGAGATGAATAGGCATGGTAGATAGAACATGCCTAAGAAGAGTAAGCTTACCCCCTTAAGAAAGTAAATGGCCCTTCCAGCCCTTCCAACATGCAATCCTTTTTAAAAATTCTTGCATCAGAGGTTCAAAAATAGTACTAGAAATTTTGCCCAAATATAGGGGAATACTCAGATAAGTAATGGGGAAAGAACCTTCTTGAAATTGAGTAACATTGGCTATGATAGATTTTTTAGATGTAGAAACCTTGTGAGTTAGAAAAACACTTTTAGGGAAATTAACAGCTTGACTGGAAATAGATTCATAGGCCTTAATAAATCCCATAAGCTTATCAAGGTTTTGCTTTTTCCCATTTGTAAAGATGAGCACATCATCAGCAAATATAATATGAGATATTGGAGTACAACTACTGGGCCCTTTATTAGGGGTTAAAACCCCAGAAGTAAGTTTGTAATGAAGGCCTCTGCTTAAAACTTCTTCATAAATAATAAAGAGGAGAGGAGATAGGGGATCATCCTGTTTCAAACCTCTAGAGGAGGAGAAATAATCAGTCAGATTGAGTATTTTGCATCAGTAACACAAGCCAAAATGAGACCGATCCATTTGGAGTGAAAACCAAAAGTAATGAGAATTTTCTCCAAAAAACCCCAATTAGTTCTATCAAAAGCCTTTGCCATGTCTAATTTGAGAATTACATTACCCCCTCAACAACTCTTGAGCAAGCATAATACTATCAGTAATCTGCCTACCCTCAACAAAACCATTTTGTTGAGAATAAATAATCTTGGGAAGAAGCAAAGCAAGCCTAGATATAAAAAGTTTAGAAATGATTTTATAAACAACCTGATAAAGAATCATAGGACGAAACTGAAAAAAATTGGAGGGGGAATCCACCTTAGGAATCAAAACAATCAGAGAAGAAACAAAACTCTGAGGAAAAGTTGATCCTTCAAAAAAATCTTTCACAGTTTCCATAAGATCATAAGCCACAATGTCCAAGCATTTGATGAAAAAAAGAGATGAGAAATCATCTGGACCAGGAGCAGCATCCGTAGAAATAGAAAGGATTGCAGCTTTGACCTCCTCTAAGGTAGGACGAAGGAGAAACTTTTCATTATCCAAAGGTTGCTTCTAAAGCCTTTGCACTTTTCTGCAATTTTTTAAATTATTGGGGTCTTCCTGCGATTTCCAGACATGACGTGCCAAACCGGTCGGCCAACATTAATGCGCATGTGTGATGCTACAACCTTCATATCCATGTGTTTATTATGGCATTCATATTGGATTTGTAGAAGAAAAGTGTTTTGAGAATGTGTAGATTTCTTTAATAGTATATTATATATATATATTTATATGAATTTTTTAAAAATAACTTTTTTTAATAATATTACATTTATAATTTTTAATTTATTATTCGGGGCCTCACTAGTATCGGGTGCCCTAGGCAAGCGCCTCGTTAGCCCTGCACTAGGGCCACCCCTGTAAACCAAACCTGGCTTAGTTGGGGTGTAACTCTACTGCTTCTACCCTACGAGCTTTCTAATCAAACACTAACCTGACGTTGTCCAAACAAATAGTAAGGCTATGTGCCACTTTAAACTTAACGATAAATATACTTTATTACACGCACATACACACACGAATATTAGTCGATAACTTTTTAGGTGAGAGATAACCGTGGACTAATCTATTCCAGTAAGTGATTCCACGTCTCACATTTTTGTAATGATATCCGTATTACATTGTGCTTGGTGGAAGCTATCTTTCATTTCTTTTTTGGCTCGGTGATCAATCCATTAGAGAAACTTAGATAAAGAACACTTGATTAAACGGAGTAAACCAGAGGAACTCTATAATATCATCTAGCCAAAACTATTCTTCGTACTTGAGAGCCCTTTGCTTGTGGTGCAAGGGGACAAGGCAATAATTACATGCTTTAATTCTTGAAAGAAAGGGATTTAACCGTCGGAGTACGGTCACCGGGTGTATAGAAAGCAAAATCATCTCGGTCATAGTTGATATCATAGTTATCGGAAACACAGCATAGGGGTGGGAATATTGCGTTTTCCCGTAAACGCATTTTCGGTATAGGTACGAAACATATGGGAATTTTAAGGGGAAATGCATCAGAAACTATACGGATACGCTTGGAATACAATTAGATATACACTTATAAAATTTAAGGGAAACGAATAGGAAATGTTCAAAATACTATTCAAAAACTTAATATTAATTTTTTTAAAATTAATAGAAAGCTTGTTGGATATCATTTCATAAATAAATAAATAAATATTAATAAAAATATTGTGAGAATGAGTTTTTTTAGCGCTTCTATGATTAAATCTATTATTTTACTATTAACTTGTTCATACCAAGTATTGAAAATTTAATATAGAAGTATATGTATCATAATACTTACAAATTTGACTAAAGTTTTAGAATATTTGATAATAATCATATATATTTTGCATATATTTCCCACATGTTATATTATCGTATTCAAAAAGATTCTAAATCGTATCTGCATTTTCTGTTTCCCCAATATTTTGGCATGCATTTCCCGCTTCCGTTTCGGCTTACGATTCCTGCTTTCGTTTCTAACTTTGGCATCTATGTGCTTTACTATTATAGACCCATTTAAGAAACTAGTTGGAACATGAGTGGATTGAAATCCACTGAGGGTAATAATCTTGATAATGACTAATACATATATATATATATTCATAATTTCAACACTGGTGGTAGAACTTGAATTCTATCATTGTGTGTGTTTTTTTGCCAAATATAATTGGGTCGTTACATACGCACACAGTTGTTCTTGCTCAAATTTTTGAATAACAATCAAATTTGGAAAATGAATTCTTGGCTAGTTTGGTATCGTTTAATTTTTGCTTTAAAAGAAGACCGATTTAAGATAGTAGTTCTGAACATTCAAGGTAATGGACTCATAATCTGTTTTTGACCGGAAGTGTATTTTAAACTGATGATTGAACTTGAATTATTTTATTAAGAAATTATTTTTCTTTGGCAATATAATTTGCTGATTATATATGGATACCCTCAAATTTGTATGCACTGATTTAGAAATAGTTATCATGCCAGGAAATGATCTTCGCTAGTTTGGGTATTCTTAGTTCTTACTTACATTGGAACCCAATTATGAAACTAGTTCATAACACAAGTTTACTGAATTTTACTGAAGGTAATAATCTTGATAGTGATAAATATTTTTGTTCTTAACCTTGTTTTTCTCTTCTTACGGAAAAGAAAGTTGAGTTCTGTAACACATGCTTTTCAGTATTATGTGTTTCCTTTGCGACAATGTCACTTCAGGAAGCTGCTTTCACATCGGTAATGGGATTTGAGATTTTGATCTGGAATCTTTTTCCTTGACCTCATGTTTTGATTATCAGATGCAACAGTGTGTGTGTCGGTGAAAGGTAATGTTGCTTTGTTTGAGTTCTAACTTCTAATTGATGGTTTATCTCATTATTGCAGAATTTGTTTTGTCGGATGTTCAGAAGAAACATACTACTGTTGTTCAAAGTTTGGTCCCAGAACTTAAAAATTTGAAACATAAAATGTCTGCTTACATGGGCGAAGAATATTTTTGGACAATTTATTTTGCTCTGTTGTCCCCAATGCTGAATGAACGTGACAAAGAGCTCCTAATTACTCCTCAGGTAATACTTGTTGATAGAAAATTCCTTTTTTTTTTTTTTTGTATATACTCATAATTCCTTGTGGGATTACAATTAGTTTTGGTAATTAGTTTATAAGAGAAGAGATTCCTGCTTTCGGGAAAAAAAATCCTCTGCATATTTGTTATGGCATCTTCTTTTGGGTTTGAATCGATTTGAAAGATAGTAACTTCTGTTAGACATAGCTCAATTATCTTTAGCACTGCATTTATTATGAGATTAATTTCCTTATATTGCTGGTATAGAATATTTCGTACATTAAGTGGGTTTGAACTTTGAATACTTAACAAATATGCATAATCCACATGTGTGTATGCACATACGCCGTACATTTAATCCCGCTTTATTATGAAGATTTTTACACGGGCAGTGTAAGAAAACTGTTCTCATTTATTTATCTGTTACTGGGCCTACTACAAGGCCTATAAAATCGTGATAAAGAGGAGACAGCTAATTTCAAGTTCTTGTTTCGTGCCAAATTCTTCTAGTAAAGGTGCTCCGTGATGAAGTTGGGTTTAGGCTGATGAGCATGTTTTTAGATTCTATGCTGAAAATGGTTTCATTTTGACTTTTGGAATCACGGTAAGGGAGTTGAGCTTGAGGAAGCTTTTGGAATGGTGATTAAGCTGGCCTGGGATAGGAGGTCAGTAGTGTGACACCATTATAAAAGTTAATAGCATTGGGTTTTATGTATATTGAGTTTGGGCTTTCGGCAGGTCCTAGTATGTGACTAACCCCGGAAAAGCATGGATCTATTAAATCATTTTATTTTTAGGTTAATTTGCTAACAAACTCCAAAATAATTATTTATTACCTCGGGTTAGCTTGTGATGGTGTGTTACCCTTCCCATGTTTTTAGAGAAGCAAATTGCTTTGGAGAACTAAAGAATCTAACCAATGTCACTTTACAACAGACAAAGCCATAATCCAAGAATTTGGGATTCGTTAAATGAAACCAAAATAAGAAATCGCACCGAGTCGTTGCACATGAATAACCCTCGTCATTTTACCCTGAAAAATAATTCATTTCTTATGGTGTCCTCTTATTAGCTTGGCGGTGTAAATTTGCAATAGCTTCTTTAGGGGGTGTATATATATTTTCCCATTTGTTATTTGGTATAATTAAAGCAAAAACCATTTGTCCCATCTATATCTCTATTATGTTTCCCTACATTAAGAATCTTACTTGGGTTCATATGCAGATTGACAAAGCAAGATCGGAATTTCTGCACAAGCTGATAAACAAAAAGTCACCACCTGAAGCTCTGAAATCATCTCAGGAAGCTTTTGACATGCGAGAAGAAAGTCGTAATGAGGTTTTCAGTGACATTATAAATGTAAAAGAAGGAGCAGAAAGTTCCAAACAGAAGCCAGAAAATGAACAGCCCAAAGACCTGGAAGACGTTGCGTCCAGCGACCTAGAAGACGAGGATAACGATCTCTCTGACAGATTTGCAAAATCTAAGCTTTCGGAACATGGAAGGGATTCGTCATATAGTGATTCGAATGAATGGGTAAGGCTTAATGAAGGTTCTAAGGTTGAAGGTGGTAAGCTGAGGGCAGTTTCAGGTTTACGAGAAAAGGATTCGGAAGGCGAAGATTCGTGTGGTTGGCTTACCGTTGACGAAGTTGATTTTTAGGAAAGCATCTTTTTGGCTTTTAGAGCTACTTATGCTGTTTCGCTTGTATATGCATTTCATTATGTTCATAAATCACTGAAGTAGTTGTCAAACTCTCAGTTCGGGATAGTGTTCTGAGATGTAAATTACAAGGGGTAGGCATTGATATGAGCCTGGGTTAAAATAATATGAGCCCACTAGTTTTTTTATTTTTTTTGTTCTTTCGATTCACTTAGTATCACCAGGTTAAAAAAATTTACACCGAAAATTTAACACTAAAATTATAAATAAATAAAAAAAAATTTAAAAAATTGACACTAAAAATTGTGCAGGTGTTGAATCCCTCTCTTGGCAAGCTAGAAGCTCCGTTTCTGATTGTGGGCATTTGCACTAATGCTATTTTAATATTGGCATGAAGATGAAAAGAGAAGCAAAGCTTGTCATATTCGATGAATTTCAATCTTATTTGTATGTTTCTATTTGATGAATTTCAATCTTTACTGAAAGTATATATGAATTTATGCATGTTACTCTGTGTCCTATTTTAATATGCCATCTTCCTTTTTTTGTTTATCCTAAATTATAAGCAAATTTTCTTATTTAAAAGATTGTCAGAATAAGCATTTTTACTTATTTTACTTTTATACCCTTGTTAAATGTACAATTTATAAACAAAAACACTTGTGACATTTCCAATTAAAAGTATCTTAGTAAGATAAGTAACAAATTAAATGTATCAACTGTTCTTAACTAATTTTTTCTTAATTTGTATGAAAATTAAGATAAACCTATTAATTCGTGACACAGAGTAATTATGTCAGTCTCTTCCCCGTTGCCATTTCATTTCCCTCCGCAAGCCACAAATTCAAAATTGATAGATCAAAACCCAGGTCACCAAAATCCTCCACCCTATGATGCGAACCGTACCTCCAACACCAACCTCGGGAATATTTTTAAGAACTTCCGCTTGTTTTGTTTCTCTCGTTCCACGAGCTGGTGACTTGATCAAAACTACAATCTTTTCCACATTTAGAGCCTAATTGTAACTAAATTAATAAAGGATAAACTTACCCATAATTAACACACACATAGCATGCTGCAGAAATCCTATTATTATGTCCCAGCATTATGAAACCTCATATGTAACAAATCATCCAAGGCACGCACAAAAAAGCATGAAAAACGGATAAAACGTTTAATTTCGCCAACCCAGGAGCATTTCTCCACAGTTCTCACTTTTGGAAACGGCAGAGTCCGTAAATTATTACGAGGCGAAAACTGCAGCGAAAACGAGACAAGGTTCACAAACAAGAACGGATTTTGCCACCTCCATAAAAAGAAAGAAAAAGAAAAGGAGCCCTCGAAAACCATAAAATGAATTTTCCTGAGAGTTGATAACAATATCTAAAACACAAATTGAGTATGCAACTAACCAAAAATATTCTGAATGGAAACTACAATCTCAAATGTTACAGGCAGGGCCAGTTCAAGACAAACGGAATACATTTAGCCGCACCACCTATACACCGAATACTACGCATGAATGGCAAAATTAAATTCATAAAAAGGAAAAGGCAAAAAAGTTATTCCCTTGATTAAGACTATACTTATGGTACAACTAACATAACAAAGTAAGATTTTGTAAACTACCTTCTAGCCGGTGGTGAGGGGTGCGCTGAACTCGAAATCGAAACAATAAGAAGGCAACATACCGATAACCATCAATAGGAGCTTTTTAATGTCCGGTTACTAGCAAGGAACCGAATATGACTACACTGTTTCAACTTAGCAAGCGCTTCTTGTGTATTCCCCATTGCCAGATCAACGAAAATAGCCGTAATAATAGCTTCTCTACTATTGGGTAATGTCGACAGACCTTCCATAGCCAGCCGATGAGCTTGCAACATATTTCCTTCAAGAGCAAACACTATGGCTAGGTTAACACACAAGGTCCCACGTGCCTCTTCGGTCTTGATTAACCCCACATCTTGTAATTCATCGGGTAAAGTGTTTCTGACAATCTGATCCTCAGAATCCAACGTCTTCACCACTCGCCATTTTTCCCAATCCTCCTCATCATATGGGATCTCAATTTTATTTTCGTTTGATAGATAGGCCAACCAATGCTCAAAAGCTTCCTTGGGTCGGTTTAGTAGGCACAGGGACTCCGCAGCATACACATTCCCCAAAAACTTGTAAATTCTGGAACATTCTTTTAATTCCAGGAGGGACTTTGCTGAGGATAGGGCCTTCTCAGGGTTTCCTATTTCTAACTCCACAAATGCCAAGTCAGCTAGGAGAGCTTGCCTCAACATGTGATTCTCTCTTCTACATATATCCTCGTAATCCACAATGGAGTTCAGTAAAGCCGTGTTTGGGTTGTTTTCACTCTTCTGTTCTTTGCCATCATCACCAGTTGAGTTGATTTGACCTGAGCTCACCTTCAAATTCAATGCCTTGGAATCACTACCAGTAACATTCTTGTGATTGGAATTCTCAGATGGAGCATCTATAGTCTCATTTTCTTCCAAGATGGAACTATGAGGGGAAAAAGAACTAATAGGCTTCGACTGTGAACTGTCCAACAAGTATAGGGCATTCAGTAGACATTGTCGAGCCATGGACAGTGAGAGCTTAGGTTGCTTATCATCACTCAAAACAAATGCGGTATTCCCACCAAAACCACCAGTTTCCATAGCAAGTTGTCTCCACTTCCCTTCTCCAATGACATGAACTTTAACCTCAGATCCATCTTTTTGGGTGTCACCTGAATTCAGGAGTCCTTTATCTAAAGCCATCAAACAACATTCTGCAATTCGTAACCACAATAGTGGCCGATTATAGAAAACCAAACTAGCCTTTTGGAAGCAACGAGCAGCTAATATTGGTTTCCCACAAGCCAAATGCTGGACCCCACAGTTATATACGATTTCGAGGGATTTGTCCTGCGACATTGTAGACAACTTCAATGGCTTTTCCTTGCGCAAGGATGAAGTACTGCTTAAAGCCCTGGAGAAGAAAATGGATGATGTGTGATATTTTCCAAGCCGGTAATAGATACAACCCAGATTGTTGTTGTGTATGATTGACATTCCAATTTCATTTCGATTACTTGACGCCATCAAGAGCTTGATGGCTTTAGTGTAATTTCCACGATCATACTCGAACTGGGACTTCAATAGGAGAGCCACGGAAGAATCTTTACCACATGCTAGGTTCAAAGACATAGCTGGCTTAAGTTCTCGTTTTGCCGCCTTTAGATTCCTTGTAAGGAGCAGGTACTGAAGCTTGTAAAGTTGCAATTTCAGTCTCAGATCACTGGCCGAAATAAATTCATCAGTTGGAGTTCTTAAATAATCACTTGAAGATTGAAGAACATATGGTCTTGTCGGGTTTTGTGTGCTCATGTCAATTGTCGAAATTAGGGTTTCAAGGTTTTCCTCTGACAACGTTCTAGATAAAGCACCTTCTGAGGCATTTGTATTAGCAAGTAACTCAGAATTAGAAGCATCTGGGACAGCTGTGTTACTAGGAAGTGAAGAAGATTTTGTCATTAAACTAGAAGAACCTTGCACGGAACTTCCAGAATCAACTTGGCTACATGGAGTACCGACACAAAATGCTTTCTCCACATAATTAAGAACATCCTAGCAAAAAATAAGATCAACATCATATAATTAGTACACAAAGTGAAAGTTGGAAACATAAAGCTGGTACGGAATGGGTAATCTGGAAATACTACTGCCAATCATGAAAACCGAATAAGTAAAAAGGTACCCCATGTACTGCATTGTACAAGTGCAACATGAGAACCATATTTACAATTACTATTCGTAAAATAAATAGAAGTAGAAAACTTCTCGTGATCGTCTTCATTTGGCAAATCTAATCCTTGATGCTGCAGCAACAAGTCCATGTCAAAATTTATTCACTATTAGATCAACAGTTGTCCTACAAGTTTGAGCAGTCAGAGTGGTCCCAACACTAAAAACAAGGCCTCAGGACTACTCCGTGCATTCAAGACAAGGAGGAGCACCAAAATATTTAACTGCCAAGTCTTGAACTAGGTATATCTCCAAGGTCTCTTGAGTACTCGCATAGCAGCATGTTTTCAAAGAAGAAAAATTAACACTAGTACATTTTCTGTTGCATGATTCATATGGCATGAAAAAAATGCTAGACCCTTTGAAGACAAAGAATATTCAATAGAAGTTCAACAAGCAACATCTTATTTCCTTTCTACTCTTAGTATGTCGTCGCCAGAAGGGTCAAGTGCTGTCGAAATCATAATTTGCCGTGGTTCACAGCAACATGAATTTACTTTTACCATGATTATTATCTCTAGAGAATGGTTAGACCAGCTGGTGTAAATTCAAACCACCAGCTCCAGTCGTTCCAAGGCAATCCATACTACGATAGCACATCCTCTAGCTAAATGTTAAATAGATTTTCCACGAAAAAACATGAGCCTATGTCATGTATAGCAGCCAAACTACCAAACGAATCCTAATCTGACATCTGAAACTTAATTTCTTTCCCTTCAAGCACTCTATAATTCTTTCTGCCTACAAAATCCACATGATCTCCATGTATTATTTAGCCTTTTACAAGGACAAAGCCAATCTCATTAACTGAATGAATCCACCAAAAAAGCTGATATCAATCACAGAACCAAAAAATTTGGTTAATAAAGCCCTTAAGTTAACTAGTAACAAGAGTAGAATTCTACACAACAGTCCAGACAGAATCCATAACATGCTTGTCCATACTCCAGCAGCTTACATCAAATGCATAAGCAATTTCATCGATGCCAACTGGGAAAGGCTCTTAGCTAGGATCAAATCTTGGATAATGTAATTCGAAAGCTCTTAATTAGAGAAAAAGCAATAATGCTCAAGCTCGATTATTGTCACTTAGTGGGGACCATTCAACATTACTTGCCAAAATAGATCAATAGCCCAACAATACGTCAATGGAACATTTCTTGAACAAATACTAAGGGGTATAACCGCCCTGAAGATCCTGCAGGAAAAGTTTTCCTCCCATTGCAAATAGCTTGGCACTCTATCTTCCCTAGCCTTCCAACAAGGAGAGAGGGGTTCTGATGGAAGCTCGTCCATGTGAAATTTTAAGAATATTAAGAGAATTAATGGTGAATTGATGTGTGCCCGTGGTGGGGTATGCTTGGATTAGAACGGTTATTTGAAACAGTAAAGTCCTGATTTTTCAAAAATTAAGAAAAGCCTACAGTGGCAAATATACTCCAGCAGTGGGGCGGAGAGAGTGAGAGGGAACCAAAAAAGTAACAATGGTTACTCTATTCTGATCGACAAGATATACAAGTAATAAAGGGGTGAGGCAGTAGAGAGGGTTCAGCCTCACATACATGCTAGAGACACATCTAAGCATGTACTGTTCATGTAAAGTAATTATCGGACAGCACAGATATGAAACTTGAAGGGCACACATATCAAACATACATAATCACTTGCCCACCTTTCTTAATCCTAGGATCCAAGAGTGAAATAAGAAAAAAATTTGATTCTAATTTCTTATTTCCAAATGTCAAATGTTTCTTTCAAGGACTAGTGAATAGATAGCGTGACTAAAATTAAAATTCCAAGATATTTAAGAGTGATGGAAACACATTGCCAATATGTCGTCTTAATCTTATAACAAATACTTTATAACCTGTAAATAGCAGTATCAATATAATTCATTACTTACAAGGTATTTAAAGCATATGTTCTAGCATGCATAAAAAACATATGTTATAGCCATCTCTCTTTCAGTAGGCACATCCATATTTTCGAAATATGATATAGATGTATCCAATTATGTCCAACCTCCTGAAAAAGTGAATCATCTTATTTTGTTCTGATCGTCGAAGTAGACATGATCAATAGGTCCAGACCTAAGAGCCTTTAAGAGTTAAGTTTTGGATATGATTAAGAAAATAAAGGTTTTAAATGATAATAAATTCTTTCTCCCCTATTATCTTTAAGTATGACTTTTCACAAAAGGAAATTCTAATACTCAATAACACTTTAATGGTTGTACATGTTCAGCCTCCCCTGGTATTGATATTGATATTGGTAGTATTTAAAGTCTTAACTTGAATTTTTATAAGTAAGGTCATGCACGCCTCTATTACAACTTGTGAGTCAGGGTTCGTCCCCTTGGAAATAGCTGCTCTAGAAAAAGGGGTAAGGGTAAGGTTATGTAGATCAGACCCTCCTAAACCTTGCAGTATGAGAACTTTGTGCAGTGGGTTGTTCATATAATGTAAAACATTTTAATGGGTCTCTACAACAGGAAGTCGTTAAAAAATCATCTTCTTTTCAAAAACAGGGAACAAGTTTCAAAACTCCCCAGAGTAAACCAGTAACAAATTCCAACTTTTTATATACAATTCAACCAAAATCCATTACCTTAAATGTGACTTGAGATGCACAACTCAAGATCATCCAGAGAGTAGTAACACCAGTTTTCAAATAAACCAGTGAATCAATAAAAGAAAAACCTCAAAGAATAAACTTACCAGAAATCTCCACGGATCACGAGATATCAGTGCAACATCCAAGAACAAAAGGCAAACCCTAAGAACTGTTGCCTGCACATAGATGCAATTAATTGTGCATAAGCCTAAAGCATACAAATAGGATTATCTCAATCATTTTGTTTTCACTTTTTTGTCCTTCATGTCATACAAGAATAACAAAATCCTTACAGATTACCATACACCAGATATCATACCTCATCCATTGGTCCAATCTTTTGATACAAAGAATCCAAGAAGGAATACGCTCTAACATAGTCATGAAGGGAGAACAAGATAACAGCCTGTGTAGAAACATGTCGAGGAACAAAAGGAACTCATTAGATCATATTAGAATAATACAAAATGAAAACACAATATTCAAGCTCAAGTCTACGAAACACCTGAATGTTAGCAAAGTGGATAATTTAATTATGAGTCTGTAAAATGGAGGTACCATATAAAACATTATAAAAAAGGAGATACCATATTAAACATCGTCAAAGAGGGGTCATATTCGTCACCACACCCAATGTGCGAACTACTTGAGCTTGAGAATTGGTGGGGCAGACTATTAGCTCCTTTAATTGCTGGCGCAGGTTTGCTACCCGTGTTGCTAACAGAGTCTGCATGCTCTCCAGATGCATGAGCAAGCTCATCACTTTGTTTCTATAGAAGTCAAAGAATAGTAACTCCAAAATATGAGTTGGAATGAAGTCAAAACAAACCCTAATATCAAGATGAAAAATGAAACAATCTTTACGGCGGCTACACAAGCGAATGCCACTACAGAAGTGCTTTTAAATTGGGAAACAAAAGGGAAAGGAATAATGTCAGCTTCAGCACAAACAACGAAGCCCAGGGTAGAAAAGCAAAAGGTAGAGAACTTTGCAATTGGCTTACTGTGATTCCAAAATATATGAATTAGCACCCAACAAATTGAAAGCTTGCCAGTGGGTAAGTATGCTTTTGCTACAGAAGCATACAAACTGCAGTAAATGAGTCAGCTTATCTAATGTTTACAAATCGTACAACAACATTCACTGTAAAAGTAGTGCTCCTATGCAGTTCTCCTAATTCAGAAAAGTATGCTTGTTTACATGGATTAAGGAAGCACCAATACACATTCAATTGAAGCCCTAAAAACATACACTATTTTGCAGTTAGATTAGTTTTAAATTACATCGAACGGTTCCGACTTAAAACAAGTTCTTTATACCCTTTATATCAGACCAATCAGATCCAACATGAAATTTATCCAACGGGAGAGCGCACTTATGTGAGGGACTCCAACTAATTTTGTATTGGAGACCCCTTTCTTTATGTTCACATATAAGATGCATTGCAGCAAGCCATCCAAAAACTATGTATCTTTTGCTTTGACTAAAAGCTGTAATACATGGTTAATGCCATTTCTTACATCTTCAACCACTATCCAACCGAGCCAAAACTGCTAACGGACAAAAGTACACTCCAATAAAGAATTACTGGAGTAATAATCTTCGGTGATAATCTAAAAGCTTTATCTACCAGAGGAAGTTAGTTTTGCATCTTCAACAACTGCAGACAAAGACTCAAATTCCCCAATGCACCAGAAAGTATTTGACTTAGAATTGCTGGACTAGCATCCGTCCATAAATACCACCTCCGCCTTCATTCTGAACCCAAACCCCAACCAAAGAAAACAAATATACCCCTCCTTGTTAGTTTAAAATTTTGTAGACATTAACAATTCATGAAGATGACAATTTAAAACTCAATGAAATCCATAAGAAATCACTGCTCTACAATACAACTGATACCTTGACACTCTCAAGTACTTCGAGTAACTTCTTCGGATCCGAACAACCATCTTTAAAGTACCTTAAAATAGCAATGTTGTGTAGAACCTGAAACACAAGAAGAAAATAAAAAATTTAAATCTACAGAAACCTTAACCAAAAAAAATGGCTAACATTGACTTCACATATATCATCACTGAAGGTGCTTATAATTCCTGATAAAAAAAACTTGTAAGCAGGTGCCTTACAAAAGATACACACAAGCTCACCACGAAAGGAAAAAAAAGGACAATTTACTACATATCAGCCAACAATAAATGCTGTAACCTTGCAAGCCACAAATCGCAGCATGGCAACACCCGTAGCTATGGCAGACTTCTTCAACTCACAAGACCAACACAACTACAGAGGTGACTATCGATCCAACATGAAGATCCCATTATCTCCAAAGTAATTAATAGTTAATTTCAAGCGAGTTTCAAAGATCAGCAACCTCATATTTATCCCACTAACTCAATCTTAACAGTAACCTTTACCTAGTATTTCTCTGTTTGTCGTCAACATCACTACATCAGTACACTATCCATGCTTTGGACCTACCTTGTTACTGCTCTAAGGCCACCTTTAGACAGAAAAAGAAAAAACAACCCCATACCTAAAATACCAATCTGCACCAAAATCCAGCTTAGAATGGAAGGATGCCCATGTGGTATACTCAACCATTGCAGGATTCTAAAAGAGCACCAAGTTTGATCAACCGAGTTCATGGGGAACACCCCTTGTGACTATAACTGGGAAACATGGGCCTTCTTCAATAAATCAAACCCTAATATTGCAGTATGGCCCTCATGTTGCACCGGCTATAGTTACGGTGTGCTATAGTGGGTGTGATGCTAGACTTGAATACCATTATGCCAACCACATGGGCACTCGAAAACCAGGCGCAAGGGAAGGGTGCCCCTGGGTTATGACCGCATTGTCAATCCCACAGCTAACCAATCATAAAAAAGTAGCATCATGGGCCAACATCTTTGTGGCTTTAGAGCTACTCTATTGACACTGACAAAATAAAAGAACATGGCTTTCCCTGTGAAGTCTACAAAAAAATTTAATTATGTACCGTGCAATGTCCATGCTACAATGTGCTATTGTTTCAACCGATGGTAGAATCAGAAACCAATTGTAACAACTAAGCAAATTAAACTTAACCACGAAAACTAGCTTGCAAGGAGAGAATATTTAGGGTTATGAAAATCACATGTTGAACAGAAGTGGGCTATTCAATTGACGCTAACCAAAAGCACTAAAGTCTTTCCCATGAAGTCTACAGGTAATTTCAATCCGCCTTAAGTTGCCATGTTCATCAAGTCGAACTCAATAACAAGAGAGAAGTAACCTAACCACCAGCACTTTGCCCAATCAAACTAAAACATTGAACATTGAATTAAAATAATCAAGGATCAAATTACCTAACTGACGCATAAGGGGAGAGCCTTTACACTAACTTCAAAATTACAAATTAACTGAATCACATTCTAAGATCATGTAAACATACCTCTAGAGTTCAGACTTCACATGAAGTCTCTAACATAATTTCAAGAGACAGAACTTAATTACCCTCATGATTAATATGAATAAGCAAAATGTAACTTCCGTCTAAGGGTTAAAACCCCAAATCAAGGATTATTCAAAGAGGTAAACAGTAACTAAAATGTAGTAAAATGTACCGAATCAAGTTATGAATCTATACCAAATGTTAAATTTATAATTGCAACAATCACATGGGTAGAATTCATCCTTGAAAACCGGCTCATGTAATTATATACAGGTTTAAGTTTATTCTTGGTCGATGTGAGATAATATTTATCACCTACAATACAACATTCTCCAAAATTAAGTGCCTAATTAAACAACCAAGCGAGAAAACTACGTTACTCCCAAAAAAGAACATTGTATAAGAAGCAAAGAATGAAAGAGGATATCAAGAGAGATGACAACTTTCCCAAAACAGTAAATAAATGAATGAAAACCCATTTAAGTCTCTAATTCAATAAAAAGAGAGAACAAACTTAACGAAAATCCCTAAAATAAAAGAAAAAATCAGCAATTAAGTTCATTCAGGAACCAGAACCAAATTGAAGGAAAACTGAAAAAGGTTTACACTAACTAAAAAAAAGTCCAAATAAATCTTATACATAATTGTATGCATATATGTATGCGTGTGTATGTATTTAAGTAGGTATGAATCTACACCCACAATTTGCAAAGCCAAAGATATATCCGATCATTGTGAACATTCTTTTTTTTTTTTTGGGGTACAAGATCAATGTGCACATTCAGTCTCTAATTCAATAAAAATAAATATGTAGAATATAAAAAATGTAGAGGGGGCAGGAAATGGACCTTGGTGATTGAAGGATAACTGGAAGAGGTTAATATCAACTAAAACATATTGAAATTACAAACTCCACCCAATCAAATTGCTAAATTTATATATAAATAATAACATTGTTCATATAAGTCTCTAATTCCATAACAAGAGATACAACCAACATACCCAAAAAATAAAAAAATAATTTGAAAGTGGATGCTGTAGGAAGTGAGGAAGAGAACTTCCTTGCCCAATGAAGGGTAACTAGAAAAGGTGAAAATTAACTAAAAAACAGTAAAAATAGTAAACTTCACTAAATCACATAGCCACAACATAGATAAATACCATCACTGTTCACATCAAGTCACTAATTCAGTAACAAATGATGTAACCTACCAAAAAGAACAAAATGTGACCATTATGGTCCACATCGAGTCTCTAATGCAATAAAGAAGACAGAACTTAGTGCACTCCTAGCCTTAAGGAGTCCTTACCCTAAATTTAGTGATTTAACCGAAAGGAATGCTCCCACTATTGTATCCAAACAATATTCAATCCCCAAATATAGGGAGTTCACTATAGCACTCCCCTTCCCTTTGAACCAGGGTACTATTGTTCATTTCCAATTCTATTTTTAATTTTAGGAGGTTGAGCATTCGCCATTTAGCTGTCTCCCTTGTAAAGTTTGAAAAACAGAGATTACAATCTTAAGGACTGAAAATAGTCTTAGGCACTCCCACCATTCACCCTAGTGTGTCTAATATTATAAATTTAATCTCCTAAAAGTGGGGTTGCTACAGTCATCCCTTTGAACTAGGAGGACCACTATTTGTCCACATTACAATTCAAGTTTAAGGAATCCTGTATGGGCACTTCCCACTTCTGTACCCAAACACTATTCAATCCCTTAATTTATGGAGCTTCCTATAGTACTCCTAAACTGGGAGACCACCATTCATTCCCAATTATACTTTAAGGGCAGTGGATATGGTGAGAGCATTTTCCATATTACGATACCAACTATAAAGTTTAAGGGATAGTGATGAAAATTTAGGAGTTGAAAATATTTGATGGTGGAGGTCCCAAACAGTAACTAAAACACAGTTGAGACAATAAACTCCAGCGAATCATATTGTCACACATCGTCCACACTGAGTCTCTGATTCAATAACAAGTGATACAACCAACATCTCGAAAATATAAAAACCATTCACACCAACCTTTCTCATTTAATTTCTACATCTCACTTTCTAGAAATCCATTTCTCTTACTAGAAATCACTATTTTAGAAATTGTACACACCAATCTTTCTAAATAATTCGTTAAAAAATATTCAAATAAGTATATCTCACATAATAAAATGTTAAAACATATTTTCCCTAATCTTAACTAATATTTTATGGTTTCGATGGGGAAAATTAATATTTTAGTAGATAAATTTTGAACAGTAGAATTCTCCATCGTTTCTCAAAAATCTCAAACAAGCGATAAAACCAACATTACACGAAATATAAAAACTAAATCAAATATACAGAACCCAGAAGATGCGGAGAGAGAGAGAGAGAGACAGAGAGAGAGAGAGAGAGACCTTGGGATCGGAATCCTTCTTGAGCAAGAGCTGATTCAGCAAATCGGCGCAGTCGTCGAACCTCCCGCTCCGGAAGGCGGCGCTAGCCTCCCTCGCCGCCACCGACACGTCACCGTCGTCTTCCTTACTAAGCGTCGCCGTTGATGAAGCATCCTTCGAATCCATAGACAGATCAGAGCTACGATTTGAGAAATCGCAAGAACCAAAACCCTAGCTTTCAATCTAATAATGATATGTATATATATATAT
>MKEJ01033377.1:0-13127 GCA_001753735.1 Embelia ribes
AGTATATCAACTAAATTCACATAAGTTGTATTTTCTAGTACATTCATACCTTGACATGAATTTGCAACAAATTTCCATTCACCATTAGCATTTATCCACTCTTCATCATATTGAATAATAACTGATACGTTATCGTCAGTTGCACAAAAATGTTGGAAAGAATGCATAAAATGTGAAGAAAATTGAAAACAAAATTATAAAATGTGAAGAAAATTGAAGAACGTGCAGCACTTGAAAAACTTGTGAAAATTTTGAAGAACGTAATGAACTCGTGAAGAAATTGACGAACTTGAAGAACGTGAATAACTTAAGAAGAACTGTTCGTCAAAATTCTTCATTATTTCTTCAACATTTCTTCTCACCTCTTCAACTTTAATCTTGAATAACAGTTCACGATTAATAGTTTAACTTCATAAATCACAATGTATAACATAAAATATACATTTAATATAAATACAATCACATACTCATTGTTGAACTGGAGTGGAGAAATGCAGTTTCCACTATGGCATAAAGAGAAAGAGAGGGAGAACGCATAAGGAAATTTTCAAATAATTATCGTCTTCATCATCCTCTGTAAAGATAGAAAAAGAGATAGCACACAGATCCGAATGTAAAATATGGAAAAATTAAAAAAAAAAAGTAAAAGGCATTTCAAATTTTTCACAATAAAAAAATATTATTTTTATAAAAAATATTAAACTTGAGTTAATCATATAAATACACCTATTGGTGGAGTCATTTTAATCAAACTTCCCCCCATTGATAATAGAGATAGGTTTCTATTTGTCATTTCAAGAAACCTATCTAAAAGTAGAGCACATCACCAGTCCCATAATTATTTATTCAAATCTAAAAGTAGCACATCACCAGCCCCTATGTGGGGCATACAATAAGACCAATGCAGAGTTTGTCCCTCTCACATCATTTGTCTGCCGATTTGATCTCTGTCTTTCTTGCAGATGTGAAAAAGTGCCGGTCATTAAATTTGTACACTTGGGATTTATTTGTAATTAGTATTATTAGCTACCCTTGAGATTAAACTAATTACAGGTAAAACTCCATTTAAATTTCAATAAATCGTTAATATTTTAAAAATAAAGATAAAGTATACTTGGAAAATATTTTGTTAACTATCTTATGGAAATTTGAATAGAAATTTATGTTAACTGCATGTTTAGATAATCTTATTATTTACATAAAGTCTAGAGTTTTATGGATTAATATTATTTTTATATTCAAATCAATAAAAATATTCTATGAAAAAAAAATTAATTATTTATTTTTATTCTCTACGCCTATTTAATTATCTACACTCATTTATGATAAAATTTTAATTTTAGAACTTTGGGTATTGTTTTTGTACTTATTAGTAAAGAGGATAAGATTAAAAAATATTTCCAAGAGATACAAGTCTATATTTTCAAGGTAAAAGGTAAAATAGCCAAAATAATTCATAACTAAAACAAGAGTTAACAGATGTACTCTTAAACTATTGAAATATTAGGAATCTAACGATCGACCTTAAAAGATTTTGGTATCAGGGATGATCATCGATAATCACCAATCTTCATTTTCCAAGATTATGATTACCAAATATCAGGGACAGAGTTATCATAATTTAAAAAAATCACTAGCTATTTTATATTTTAGTATAAATTTTTTTATGTAATTTTAATTCCTTCTATAAATATTTTATAAGTCTTAATTATAACAACTATGTTATATCTTAAATTAATTTTATATTAAAATGGATAGTATTAAAAAAAAATTATATGATATTTAATTATTTTAAAAGTTGCTAGGGTATTTAACCCTAATTTTTGGCTCTATCCATTCCAAAGATATAACCATCTTTCTACGCTTGATGTATAAATTTAAATTTTTTTAATAAAAATAAGAAAATTTAAAAGAAAATACTTGGCAATTCCAAAACAATTTGAGACAAAAATTATTCAAGTTTCCAATACTGAGTTTTTCGTTCACTAGTGATTATGAGAAACACTTCTTTTTCTATGTTTTTATTTTTAGAAATTAGTTGAAAAATAAATTTGTCACATTCTTCAAATACTAATTTAATTTAACTTTTAGAATTTATTTGTGAATATTAAGATAACAGGCGCTTTTATAATAGAATTTAAAAGAACTTTTGAGAATGGATTTTGAAATCACCAAAATTACCAAACTCAGCAAGCACGTACTGCATGTTTCTAAGTTAAGAGTAATTACTATTATGGAAAAAATATTTATGCACCAACAATCATGTTTCTAAGTTGTACAGGTATATGTGGAGTTATATCCAGTACATTGATGATTGATGATATTTTTAGTAAAATATTAATGTGTAGAAATTTATCACATAAATATTTATAGAATTTTTGTGCTCTCATATTGCAGTAATAAATTTTGAAACACTATCTAATGAACAAAACACATGTATTAGTGCTTTTTTACTTTTAGATAGATTCAAATGCAACATATATAAGCATTAAATGTGAGAAGACAAATGGGAGACTAAGGAGTTAGAAATGGCAGAGAAAATACGGAAATGTCTCTATACGGTGAAAGAGCAGAAAGAAAATACGGAAATGACTTTTCCTTTTGTCTGTCCAATTTCCACCAGCTAAAATACTTTCCATTTCCATTTTTGGGATTGTTTAGTTGAGTTCAAGTTTTTTTTTTCTTTTTTAAATCTGATGGTTAAATTGGAACCCATTTGATCTTACAATTTTTAAGTCAGACTTATTTATTATTTTAGGCTAAAAACCTAGCTAAAAATTTTATACTTGATTTGTCATGCTTTTTTTTTATTCTTAGAAAAAATAGAAATTTTACTAAAAGCTCAAACTATACATCCACAATGTTATAATTAAGTTGTAGACAATGAGCTTTGTCCTTGTTGATCTTCAAAAATTACAACATTTTTACATAAACACGATATTGTGTGGGGAATTGATGGGAAAAGCTTGGCCCTAGCCCCTAACAGGTCCAAAAAGTAAGTACTGTATATAATTGAGGTTTCATTTTCTATATAATTCATCTACGTATAAAAAAAATATGATAATTTTGCTTTAAAATATAATAATTTACTTTATACAATATAGTAATGATATTAACTTTAATATTTTCAATTGAAATAAATATTACATTCAACATATTACAGTTTTTTTTATAAGAAATAATGTTATATAATATGTTAGTTTTGAAAAAAAGAATTCAATACAATATCGTTATTATATTATAGAAATAAAATTATTATATTTTGACACAAAATTAATATTTTTTTTAAAATGGGTTAATATTTCTTTGTTACAAAACTTGTACCAAATTGAAAATCATATATTGAAGGCTTGTTTAGTTACAGCTTAATAAGATCATGCTTCTCAACATTTTTAAGTTGTAGCTGCTTAGCTTATAAATTTATTTTATTTATTATTTTGGTCTAAATAAGTTGAGTGTATTAATTTTTTATTTAAAAATTTATTTATTTATTTAAAAATTATAAACAAATAAAACCTTGATAACGCAATGAGTAGGGGAGCGGAATCGTGCATTTATTGGCCAAAAAGCTACTAGAGTGGGGGGGTTTTGGACATCGTGAGTTATATAATACTAGTAGTTGAAAAGGAAAAAAACGTGAATGACACTCTTAAAAATGAAAATAATGCAAGAGTATGGTATTAATTTTTAATTACAAAAATAAAATTTATAATAAAAATTTGGATGACAATTTCATAATTTCATCAAAACATGAAAACTTCTGTAAAGAAAATTTTGGTAAATGAGCGGAAACAAATTTATTGTATTGAGAGCAAATTCAATTAAATATTCACTACCCTGCATATAACACACGCAATATATTCGTGAAAAGATTTTATACACAGAGAGAGAGAGACAAAACGCATCGATTTATGTGCAGTAATTCTATAAGAGATGCAATTTCAGTGATTAATTATTAATGGGAGTTGTCGGTTCACCTTCAGTTCCGGTTCCATTTAATTTCGGTTTTTGCTCCGGTTCCGTATTGGAAAGAATTGATATTCAGGTTTGGTTCCAACACAATTTCGAACCGGAACAAAAATCATTGTCGTAATATTATAATTTTGAGTTTAACTCGCAAAGCATGCATCCACAAAAATATCAAATTATTCAAGATAAAGATGCATGTTTTAAGTGTATAAAATAATTAAAATTATTTCTACACACATTATTCATTCAAAAATATAAAGTATATTACTTGTAACAAAAATAAATTATAATAAGAATATTAAATATATTATGCATCTTCTGAACCGAACCCAATCGAATCCAAATCCAACACTACTTGAGAAAAGGCATAACGTAGAAACCATAGGTACGCCAAACGATTTTCGCCTCTGGTTCCAAAATTCATTCACAGAAGGCTGGCTGCTTCAAATGCCAAATGGTCGAACATTGAAAGAATAACAAATCTATTGTTTCGATTAACACTTCCAATGGTTCCTTTCAAATGTCCTCTTGTTAGAAAAAATGTTTAGCTGTAGCATAATATTAAATATTTTAAAATCTAACTATTTTTGTAGTCACAATTTAATTATGAGTTTTTCTTTTTTTTTTTCCATCTTTCCTTAAATATCTTTAGCAAAACAGTCGGAAGATATGAAACCCAGCGAAAACATTTTCTCCGATGTAGATCTTACAATTGCCGAAGTGAAAAACAGAATCAGAAAACTTCACGAAAAATGAAAACGAAAAACGCATTCCCAAAGCATAAAAAAAATACAAATATAAATTAAAATCTTTTCGAATACAATTATATACATACAAAATAAATAATTTTTTAATTTAATACTTAGATTTGTAAATATAATAATACTTATATTTTTACATTAAAATTCAATACTTGATATCAGCAAGATGATTAATTAATTAAAATAACAAAAGTAAAACTACACTTGATCATAAACATGCTAAAAAATTAATTTTCATAATATAATTATTAATTTCAAATTATTATTATTTTCTAAAAAGATAATAACCAATAAATTCCAATTAAATTTTTTTTATCATTTTTCCAATCGTTTCCTATCCAACCTTTTCCTTTGATTTTATAAACTCATCTCCAATCATTTCCGAATTATTTTCCATACACTTCTCCATAAGAATCATCATCTTTTCTTACCTGAACTGAAAAAACATTTCCGAAAAAATATAATTCTCACTCAAAACCCACGTTTCAAATAACTATGCAACATCTCCTTGGTTAAACAAAATAATTTCCAACATGTATCGCTATAAAAGTGATAATTAGGTTAAAATAACAATGCTTACAAACGTACAATTACAATGTTTCATATCTCGCATAGACAGTTTTATTTATAATTTTTCATCAAAAATAATTTCAATAATAATTAGTGATATTATGAAATAGGCACAAAAAATTGCAGAACAAGAAAATGAGCCAAAAAAAGCAAACCACGACATCGATAACAAAGGCATGAATGATATACTTGGAAACATACAATCATAATACTCATACCTATAGTTACGATTAACTTAGCCCTAAATCCCATGTTTCCAATTCACCCCAAGATTTGTTTTCAAATCATGAAGGGGGATAATGAAAACACTGGAAACAATACACAACATGCACACACTAGTACAATTCCACGTCCTAATCCTAGAACTACAACTAGGGTTTATTCGAGGCAATTAACCTAACACCATATCCGATGTACATCTTATAAGGTTCTCTCCCATCAGTAGGATCCCAAATGCCTGCCGATCGTGGTTGGGAGCGAGAAGCTGGCGATACCGTCTCGTGGAGGCGATAGGATCACCGGCAAATAGTCTGCAGTAGAGCACCGGAAAAGCGTGGAGCAAAAACGCTTTAGCAAACTATCTTTACCCTGTGGATTTTCAAAATGCAAAAAGTTCATATACACAAATTTAAAAGCCCGTCATAATACCTAAAATATGATGTGCTATAGTTTTTATATTGCGACATAATTCTCAATAATAGAATTTGATGCATTTAGGCACTCTAATAATATATGGCAAATCCTACCCATGTGAGTTGCATAAATAAATACTCGATCTTTATATTTACAACTCATCAATTAAACAAAGAAGTTTTTTGCAAGGAAGTTGCGACCAAAGAATGTGGGTGGGAGGAAAAGAACAAGAAAACGTGAAAAAGTCGTTTACTTTGGAAATATCTAATTATATCCAACAATAAAAAGAATTAACAAATTAGGATAAACCAAATAGGAAATCAGACCTATTTTTTAGGAACGAAGAGAGAAATATTATTTAACTGTACAATATGCATTATTATTTACTGAGGACATTTCATAGATAGAATTAAAATAACTGAAACTTGTACCGTAAAATAGAGATAGAGACGAATTTGGTGTTGCACAAAAAACTGGTAATCAGCTAATGCCCTATAGAATGTTAACCTAAAGATGAATGTCATAATGCATCTTGAGATTTGGCAACACCTCAATTCAACAAATTGAGCATAATTAAATGTCCAAATTTCAAAACTAGGATACCAGATGTAAACTGCTTGAAATAATTTCCAATATCGCAAAAAAATATAGGAAAGAGGAGGGTATACCTGAATCCTTGCCCAAGTAACATGGCAAATTTTCTTGGACTCAAAGCAAAAGCCATGGTTGTTTTCAACAACGCCCCACTTGTACTCGTCCAACGTCTCCTTGATCCATTGAGCAGCAGCAGTACTTGTGAAGTTGACGAATGCATATCCCAAATTGTATCCGCTCCTAAAAAGTAAGGCAAAACAAATCACCACTACAAACTAAGGACATGGAGATGGTCCAGGACAATGATAGAAGAATGATGACAAAGGCAAAGTAAATCATGTACAAAACTGTATAAACGATCATATGGTTACGTATCTAAGTGGGAAATAGAATTAGCGAACTGGAATTGTACAGTTTACGATACATTATTGTAGGCATTGTTCACGAGTGAAAAAGAGTTAAGTTACCTAAAATCGATGGGCAAGTACAAAAAATCGTACTCGCAGTGAAATGTGCGAAGATATTGGGAGTTGTGGTTGTAGCAAAGCTTGTCCAGAAATTCCAACATCATCTGCCTACTGCTCATCATCACCATCATCCAAAAAATTAGAAGCCCAATTCAAAGTAGGAAACAAAACCAAATCTTAAAATGGAATGACTAGCAAATGCTCCAAATGCACAAGAACATTCACACATTAATTCAAGGATAAAAATTTAGTCAGTATTTATCTAAACTCCACTACATGAAATAGATTTATAATTATCACCGAAAAAAGCATAAAGCAATTTAAAACAATAAAAACATAAAAACTGGTCAGAAAAACAAAATTTAAGCAATTTAAAATAAAGACATCAAAACTAAGGAATTATAACCTGCAATTGCTTGGATATGTACCATATTAAACAAAATATTTAAATATTATATTAATTCTCAAGAGTATAAATTAGTACTACGAGGCCACACATGTCCATGCTTAAAATTCCGATAAATAAAAAAATGAAATTTTTATTTTTATTAATAAAATTAATCAAAATAATTTTAATTTTTTCTATTATTATATATTAACATGCAATATTTTGTTAAACAATACTCCCTCCTTTCCTTTTTAATTATCACTCCATTTTAGAGAATAGTAACGAGATAATCATTAATTGTCTCAATTGTAGATGAAAAAAACAATATTATAAAACCCTTCATTAAATACTCAAAGCTTATCACTACAACTCATTACCATTGGTAGAATTAGAAAAAAATAATTAATATTTTATTAACTTGCATAATGAAAACTTAAAAAAAAAATGCAAAAAATACCAAAGTGACAACAAAAAAGAAATGGAGGGAGTAAGTTTATAAATCAATTGCTAATAACTTGTCCCTTTGCAAGTCACTAAAATATTTATACACAACCATTAATTTCCGATTCATAGCAAGTCATTCAATAATTTTTCGTCTTTACAATGACCATCCTAAATTTGGCTGGCAACAGAAAGTGACACAAATCTCATTTGCGCACTAATATATACAACGGAAAAATAAACAGCAGAAATTATCCACCCATTATGTACCAATATTGAAATACACTGAACATTTACAATGATATATTTATATACAATGGAAAAATAAACAGCAGAAATTATCCAGCCATTATGTACTAATATTGAAATACACTGAACATTTACAATGATACACTTATATAATAAACATTTCCTTTTAAGAGGTTTTCAAGTTAATTTTCAAGTACTCTTTAAGAAAATTCACAGCACACTTCTCTAGTTTTAGTTTATTTTTTCAAAAATGAAATGGTAGGTACAAGAAATGTGCCACAGGAGTAATTCTATTTTCATAAATTTCTCGAGACCTGACGATAAATTTCTAATTCGAAATATATATACTCATAATTTTTCAGTAAAAAAAGAAAATTACTACTCTACTAAAACTATAAAACCCTAGTTATCATTAGGTCAAATAGAATTTTACTTTCCAATGTCATATTTGATTATTCTGGTAATTTTAATGAAACTTTCAAGAAAAATCAGAGAGAGCAATTTCTACAACATAAATTTGTAGTAACAGAAGTAGATTTGAAAATTGAGAGGGGGAGCCGATAATGAAAACCCGCTCACTCTCTCTCTACACTAGACAACACATATACATATAGATAGAAGTAGAGAGATAGAGATAGAGAGAGACAAAGGAGAGGGTAAACTGACCTAAACTGATTTGGAATGTTTTTTAACATCACCGTCTCCCCCACTCCCTGGACACGTGTCTCGCCGGAGTTCCCACCTTTCACAACCCACCGGCGGCGGCGACCACCCTTCAATCCGTTCCGCAGCAGCCTACGTGGTGTAAACGCGGGATGAGCAGGTGGCTGAAGGAGCTCCGGTGGGTGGATGAAGTAGCAGAAGTTGAAGGTTGGGATGAAAGTGTATTGGTAGTAGTAGTGAGGAGTGCAGTCCACGACGGCCGCCGGTGGTGGGTAAGGAGGCCACGGCGGAGCGTTTGGGTTCAACCGAGTCGGAATATCATAGGCCATTGGAAACTAATAATAATAATATTAATAATAATCTTTTCCGTGTAAACTATATGCATACATAAATACTTGTGGGTACTGTACATAGTCACGATGCTTTTACTTAGTGTCAATCAATATTGGGCCCCTTTGTTGCATTTTTAAAATACTGATATATATTTTTCTTTTTGACGTGGAAAAATATATTTTTAGGTAATTTTTATGCATGTTATATGTTTATTTGGTACATATATATTTTAAAATAAATATACTTTTTATTATCAAAAATTATGAAAATTAATTAGTAAAAGAGTAAAGTATAAGAAAAATATATTTTTTTGGTAAAAATAACAAAATTTTTATTTCTGCAGAAACATATTTTTGATACTTTTAAGTAAAAAATATTTTATTATATTTTAAATTTTTTTTGGAAATTTCAGTATTTTAATTTTAGATAGGGCAAATAAACAATATTTTTACTTTCTAGTAATACGTACATAAATAATTTACTTTTGCAGTGAACCAAGCACACCCATTATGGAGTATGATTATAAAAATTAGTTTTCAAATTATTATAAATTAAAAAAACTAAAACTTTAATAATATACAAAACATTTTGTGGAATGTATATTTTTAATTTTTTTTTTAATTTTTTTTTATTTTTTGAATATAAAAATAAATCACTATTATCATATATTATAATTTTTATGAAATATTTATTTAGTTGGATTCATCAAGATAGAAAAATTAAGTAACAAATACAAAATTGAGAATATAAAATTTAAGTACATTTGTTATTTAAATATCTTTCATTTTTACATCTCAACTAAAGTTTGAAAAATTAAAAATCTAGAATAATAAGTTTTTTGAATTATTTTTCTACAAAAACTAAGTTTTTAAAAGTTGAATATAACAAACAAATCAGTTTTCATCTTTACAAAATAGGCAATTAATTAGTAATCAGTTAACAGTTTAAAGTTTTTTTTATAAAATATAGTTTAATTTATCTTAAAATCTTGAAAGACAAATGTTGCTCCATTCATCCCTATTTGACAGTCATTTTTTTATTTTGTTCGTTCCTAATTACTATATCCATTTTGAGTGCTTAAAATTATAATTATTATTATTAGGATGAAAAAGTATTTTATATTAATAAAAGAAATTGTTTCTTAAATCAAAAACTGAAAATTAAAAATTATGTGGACGGTGGCATGGCTAAGATTGAGGATTGCCCCATCAATACAAAAATTTTATTTCTTGCAATATATAAAAATTATTGTATTCTTAGAATAAATTATTATATTTTAAGAATAATTTATTATAATTTTTTATATTAAAATTAATTATAATAAATTATTTTCTATTTATAATAATTATTTTTAAATTATAATAATTTTATAAAAAAAAATAGTGTACGGTATAAGAAAAATTTTTCATACATTTAGAGCAAATCCAAAATTGTGATCTTTTGGTAATGATGAGCATGGGGAAATGAATAAACTCATTTAATGCCCGCCACTTTCCATCCTCGAAGAAAGAAAAACAACATCAAATCGGCAAGCAATGATGCGATGGGTACAAACTCTGCAGTAGGGGGCTTGCATAGGGGGCTGCTGATGTGCTACTTTTAGATTTTACTTGGAGGGTCTTCCAAGGCAGATAATCATGGGACAAGGAAAGTGGGAAAGTGGATATCAAAATAAAAAAAATAAATTAATGGAAATAGGGAATTACTTTTGTACTATTTATATAGAATTTAAAAATAAAAATTTTGAAAATATTTTTATATTTATATATAAGTTAAATTTTATTTTTATAGCCATAAAATGTACCTCAAAGTGATATCATTTTTGATAGTGTTAAAAATTTTAACCCTAAATTTATATTTTATACCATATTAAAATAATAATAATAATAATTGATGTGCAATTATGTATACGACCTACTATGTTTTGAAAATATGAACGATCATTAAACTAATATCCTGCAATTTGGCATATTACACAAGGCTAGTACAATAAAGCATTACGATCTATTGAGTACATGAATACAATATTCAAGTATTGGTCAAAAACTTCACAGTTGCGCATGCTATTAACTTAGCTAATAAAATATTCATTAAATTTCCAAATTTCCTTTTTTTTTTTTGGCAGAAAGTGAAACTACTCATACGCGAGAGGAAAATTTCAATTTGAGACCTAGCAACTCATTTTTTTTTTCTATTAACCTTCTTTTTTTTACTTGAACACAAACTGAAAAGGAATTAAATTCTTAGCAATCCGTTTGAGACGGATACCAAGAATTCTTAGCAATCCGTTTGAAAAAGAATTCCCAGGCAACAGTATCAAAAACTTATTCGCTTCCTTAAATTGCACGGAAGGATACCTAGCAAATATACTAGGGATAATCATAGTTTTACCGTTAAGATACCGGATTTATCGTACCAATGAACTCCTACTAATCTAGGAAAAAATAAGATTCAATCCTTTTAAATAGCTTCAATTCAAGTAATTATTTACAGTATTATCACTACTTCTAAAACAGGGTTTTCATAGAATTCGGAAAATCTAAATTCTAAGCTAAATAAGAAAGATAAAATTAATAAATAAATGCGACATGCCCCTTGGTATTATCCATTATAGTATCAAACATTAAATTATATGTATTAAATGCCGTATATAATCCCATATAATGAACTCACTCCGTAAATTATTTATTAACTTACTAGTGCGTTAAATCTGGTTTAATTCAATTTAGAGTATTATCGAGCCATAGTTAGATACAGTAATTACATCTAAGCGATTCCTAAGCCGACTAAACAGATTAAATAATCCTATAATTAATAAAATAGATAGCTTTCAACTTCATCTCCATAAAAACTTAGTTTTCTAACTAACTCAATAGGATTGTCAATACGAGATAGCCATTAGGCCCAATATAGCTTTGAAAAATATAAATTTTATTCCAACATGACAATTTTATGAAAAATCTAATGTGAACTCTCTACTAATTTACTCCGATTTATTTTATAAAACTTGTTCGTCAAATAGAGATTATTTCAATTTAGTAATTCAATATATAAATTTAATACCTCCATCAAACACCTCCATCATACCAGGGGCAAGTATAAAATTTAGCTAC
The DNA here is from genome assembly GCA_001753735.1 of Embelia ribes. Taxonomy (NCBI): domain Eukaryota; kingdom Viridiplantae; phylum Streptophyta; class Magnoliopsida; order Ericales; family Primulaceae; genus Embelia; species Embelia ribes. The sequence goes on from MKEJ01033377.1 coordinate 12,182, forward strand.
TCATGATTAAATCAATGAAAACACTAACTCTAATTGAAAGTAAGGCGAAAAAAATATGATTAATTATAAAAACTTGCAATAACAATAATAAAGAATAATTACAAAGATAAACAAGCAATTAAAACAATACTTTAATTTTAAACAGGCAAGAAACAATTAAAAGAACAAAAAAAATAAATTTATTAATCAATAAAAAAAAAGTAGAACAATCTCACATCGTTGTAAAAGAAGAAAATAACAATTCACAAAGTTGTCACGACCTCCTCAATTTCCCTCTTCAAAATCTCCAAAGGTGGATAGAAAGAAAAAGAAAGGAAAAAAAAACTAAACTAATGAATTGTGTAGAGAGTGAAAATTTCGAGGTTAGGGTTATAAGCCTCCACAAAAGATTATGATTAAATCTGAACCATTAAATCTATTACACATCATATTTTTGGAATAAAATAATATATATAAAGTGGCCCTAAAGCTAATATGTGAAAAACTCAAATTTTCGGAATTTAATATTTTGGTTTGGACCAAATAGTGATTCGTCCTAACGAACTGGTTCACACCCTTTCACAAAAAAAATTCACAACTTGCACTAGAAAATTTGGAATTGAGTATCGTTTGAACCGTTAGAAAAATAATTCAATGAGTTTTCCAACCATACCTAATTTGATAGGAAAACGTATTCCAAAATTTCCCAGTAATTCATTGAACCTCAGGTTTTTTGTTCACGAAACACTTCCAACGAATGGGTGATCAAATTGCTCGCGCAAGACTTCTCAAAACTCATTATTTTAACGTCTAATGCTCCAAATCATCATCCAAACATAAGCATTTTCCTCATAACTTCTAAAGCATCCCAATTGGCCTTTAAATCATCTTATTTTATGCCATAATCCTGCAAATAATATAAAAATACATAATACCGAAATATAATAAGTTTGATACGCTAAATGCA
>MKEJ01033392.1:0-17115 GCA_001753735.1 Embelia ribes
TGAGGGTCAAATTTGTGTATTTTTCAAACTCTATGAACTATTACTATTGTAAATGAAACTATGGAGTCCATAAAGAATTATTGTTGAAACTATGGGGACCATGGCCATAATTATCATAGCAATATCTTTTAAAATAAGATATTTAAATAAATGATGATATATATGTTTTGTTAAATACGTTTTTATTCTTATTTGATTCAAATTAATAACTAAAATAACTGTAATTTTGTAATAATGAGAAGAATATTTTTATATTGCAAAATAGAGGAAATGTTATAACTCTTCACACTTTTATAATAAAGTTATATATTCTAACGGTTTGATCACTTCAAATACAACGGTTAACAAAGTTTATAAGATTTTTTTGTAAAAATATTTGTTCCATGATCCTTTCCTATATATATATATATATATTTTGAAAAATAGATTAAAAATTGAGCACAGGAGTCATATAAACCCTCTTTGTCTAGGTGGAGTTTAAAAATCAAGATCCACAAAATCAAAGTTCACGAGTTAGGGCGCTGCATCCTGGGGGTTAGTCCATTGTTGTACCCTAAACTTAACACAAGTTTTTATTGATTCGGACTCTAGTGTTGGACTCAATTCCATCCACCCCTCCTCAATGTTGTATTCGACTATTTTTGGGAAATAACCATAGAGTTTTCTTCTGTAGCAATACATCGTACGCACGCAAAAACAAATTATGTAGCACATGTACCGGCAAAACGTGCCGCCTACAATAGAAGCAATCTAGTCTATCATGTTGCCCCAAACTTTTTGTATAATTTGTTGTTTCTAGACAAATTCGGCAATATAATACGTAGACATGTGTATGATATCTTGTATATATAACAATACATCTAACAAAATAGATCCTTGGCTTTTGTTTAAAAAAAAAAAAAAGTCAAAATTTACGTAGACACATTGGTTTGTAAGAAATTAAGTGATTTGTATACGCTGTTTCCGAAACAAATAGAGTTAAGCTTCTTATATAAAAAAGAGTAATGATATGTATACAACTGTAATCATGTTTATCGTGGCAGCGCAATCTCAACCTCTACTCCGCACGAGCGTAATCAATGACTCAAACACACAACCTTACCAGACATGACAATTTCTTCTTCTTCTTCTTCTTCTTTTTTCCTCTCAGATTCAGAGTGTGTGATATGAGAAGCAAATTAGCAGATAATTTCCCTCCATAAAAAATTTAAGTAGTTTTTTGGTAAATTGGGCTATAGGCCCATATTGTATTCACGAACTTATTGTGAATAATAGGAGAGCTTGTATAACTCATCGGCCCAAGTGAAGTACAAGTTGGGCGTTTTGGTCCATCGAGATGTAGGCAAAATAAGTAACTACAAAAATAAAATTAAATAAAATTCATGGTTTTTCCTGCCTAAAACCCTTCCGGAGGGAGGGGGAGAGAGAGAGAGAGAGAGAGAGATTGGATCTAGAGAGAGAAAACCCTAATTTAGGTCAAGGGGGTTCGCACAGTGAGTTGTATATAAAGAAGGTATGTATGTATATAATACCCCTCTAAATTATGCTTCTAACTGAGAGATATTAGGGCTTTAATTTGTTTATTTTAGCATCTAGTTTTTATTAGTTTGGGTTTGTTTTGAGATACAACGTGTATTGAAGTGGTTATACATATATATGCATGTATTTATGAATTTAATATAGGAGGATAATGAAGCTGATTCAGGGCGTGTTGAGGTCCGTAAATTTTCGATTGGGCTATCCTTGTAACCAAATAATGAGAACATTTTCTGCAAATACAGCTTCAGGTATTTATTTTTTCTTGCTTGAATTTTAATCTTATCGTCATTATGCCGATGGAAGAATAAATTTTATTATGAGTTTTAGCTACCAATAATTAGGGCATGTTTTGTTTCGGCATTTTCACTAGTTTCTCCTTTTCTAAAATTTAGGGAATTAAATCCATGGGAACTCTTGTAGTAGTATATCTAACACTATTTAATCCACTAACAATTATGGGGTTGCTACATTGCTCCCCAGGAAAGTATTATTTATCTCCAATTTTGTTTCAAGTCTAAGGGATCTGGTTTAGGCATTTTCTATGTTTGAACCCAATTTTAAAGTTGGAGGTGGAAATAAGTTTTAGGGATTGAAAATTGGGAAGCAGGTTGGAGTGCTCTTATATTTTTATTTTCGTTATTTGAATTTTTTCTGACGGACTACAGAAAGGGATAGGCAATGGTTAGGGGTGAAAATGTGGGGGACGTGGGAAACACGGCCCTAACTGGACAGGTTGCCTAAGCTACAAAATTATTTTTCGTAGTGGAGTCTCAGGTTCTTAAATTTTGAAAAGATGATATCAAGGAAAAACATTTTGAGTTCGTTTTATTGGAATCTTAGGAGAACCCGGCGAGAAATTCTTTTGGAAACATACAAGCCATACGACTCTATTGGTTTAAAATAAAAGGCAATTAAAGTTTCTTAGTTTTTTTTTTCCGCCAAAAACTCGATCAGGGAGTCCTTAAATAATTCTGTACCCATGAAGCATTTGCTCTTTAAGATTGGTTTGGTAGTGTTTATGTTATATCTTCTTCGCCAGTATCTATGCACATGCATATGTGCCGTGTGTAAGCCCCGCGTATGGCATTATCAATGTAATCTCTTGTTTTCTTTTTTGTTCCTGATATCATGTTCGTACTATTAAAAGCAATTTGATTTTGTTGATTAGGCTGGTTGTTCTGCTAAGGCCTGGGTTATTTGTAGAGATAGTGCAAGTTTCCCAATTTATAAAACAAAGAAAAGAATGAAACCCTCTGGCCATTATGGGTAATCCTAAATTTGCGGTAGAACTCTTTTTAATTCGATCTAGTAAACTAGTTTTCTCTTGCCCTTGAACCGTTAGCTGCGGTTACTAACAAATTTTTATGCTGTCTGGAACTCCTTGTTGTACGTGTTTTTATTTGTGTATTTGCTCCAATCATAAGTTGTACCCCTTTCTCAGTTATAATTTATTTTTATTTGCAGAATTATGTGGAATTTTCTGCTTTAAGCAACTATAACTGCTGCCATTTGTTCCCTGATCTTCTGTTTAAGGATGTCCTCATGCTTGTAGTTGTATGCATTAATTCTTTCAGTACATATTTGAGGTTTCCGTTGCCTTCCCTTGTATCTTTTGTCCAAATAATTTAGCTAAATTTGGAGGAAATAAGGGTGCGTTTGTGACAAATCTTACTTTTGAAAAAGTTCATATATAAATGGACTTTGAAGAATGAACTTCTAGATAAGCACTTGCAACAAAAAAATAATGTTTGGTGAAGACTCTTTAAGAAGTAGTACTTTGATATTGAGATTTATTCTTATGTTTTTGGCTCATAAGTTTAAATTACAAATATATGTTAATTCAATCATAATTGTGCATTATAGTTACACAAAACTAATGACAAATAATTTCATAAATTTATTACCTTCAAGCAACATAAAACTTGCCCTAAAATTCAATAATCAAGTTGAAGTTGGGGTGAAAAAAAGATTGTAAATAAGTAAACACGCTAATTACCTCAATCAATAAAATTGATTGATTTTAATTAAAAGTTATTTACATAACACAGACAATAACTCTTATTAATTGATGAAATCAAAAAGCAACTAAGCAAGAAAAAAAAAGAATATTTTATATATATATATATATATTATATTTCTGCATTTTGCCAGAAGTGCATTAAATGGACTTCCAGATAAATTACTAATGTGGGTTTCTACAAATGAACTTTTATAATAGTGCACTTCTTGAAAAGCCCTTAAAAAAATATTCACCAAAAGTCCAAAACTTTTGCAAATGGACTTTTTGATCTATGAGGCACTTCTAGCAGAACTGCCAAATGCTACCGAAATCTCTGAAGCGGGTGAAATATTTACTATTTTGTTACTCATCTGCTGATACAGCAATGTCATTAAGTATGGAGTCTGTGTCTCAAATCTCTTCTCTGACATGGGAGAAGATTACATCCACAATTGCATTTAATGCCTTTTGGTTGTATGCAAAACTTGATCTGTATTTGCGTTAATTTTCCCAATTACTCCATGCTGAATTTCACATCTGTGGCCAGCAGTTCAAGTTTTAAGAATTTTCTAATACTCTTAAATGTCATGCGCGCTCAATTACTGGTTCTTGTACTTATCTCTTACTAGTTGTGAAAGTAAGCGTACTGGTGATTTCTAAGTAATTTTTGTGTTCTTTTGGCAGTTTATGATGACAGGGAAGGTTCAAACTCGTTTGAGTCTTCTGATGATTTTGAGCGTCGAATATTCGGTGATGTATCTAGTGATCCAAAGTCTAATTCGTTTTTCCAAAAGTTTGACAGAATTCAGAAGGGTCAGGACAGATCTGGTTTAGGTTCTAAAATATATGGCGAAAACAAAACTGATTTATTGGATGGTCTAGATGGAACTTTCAGTACTCTGACTGACGGGTTGGATTGGAAACTGAAAGAAGAAGCCACATATTTTGAATTTGATTGTGACGAAATTGAGAATGATGAGAATTTTTCTTTCAGACCTGATATGGAATTCAAGCTTGGACAGACCTATGATTTAAGGGTATATCTATCTTCTTTGCTTTGACAATTAACATGGTGCTTGATTTCCAATTTGATTTACCATGGATAGTAAATGATGAACATGAAAAGCAATTTGTAATGCAAATTCATCTGCACTGCTGTGTAGTTTTTTGGTCGAAAAGTACCTGCCCAAGTTTGTTGAGCCTTTATAAATGAGGTTACGTGTTATTTTGCTTTTCTCTTTTCGGGGCCTTAGCTTTGGCAAATTGAGACGAACAAAATTATGACTGCTGTGTATCTTTGTTATGTTTGCATTGATTTCTTTGCTTTTTCTTTTACAGGATCTTGATCTGACAAAGCCTGCAGTACGTAAACCTTTTAAAAGATACGAGTTTGAGACAACAACAGAGGAGGTTCTAAGGAAAGCTGATTTCAGGGTGAGGATCTTTGGATTAGCATTTGCATATAATTTTGTAGGCCTTTTCTTTGGCAAATATTACTGGACCGGAGTCAAATGTCTATCAAGTGAATAATAGAGCTTAAAACTGTCATGAGAATTGAAAAACCCAAAAAATCTATTTTCCCTCTCTTGGGTATGTCCTAACCACGCCTCTTCACAGAATGTCCGTTTTCTGGCCAACTTCATTACAGAAGCTGGGGTTATCATCAAAAGAAGCAAGGTAAACAAAGTGCAACATTAATTTGTTTTCTCTAATCAAACCCTGTTGCCCCGTTATTCTTTTTTCTCTTATATGCTATTTCTGTGTGCTATCCAGACAAAAATCAGTGCTAAAGCGCAAAGGAAGGTTGCAAGGGAGATCAAAACAGCCCGAGCTTTTGGTCTGATGCCCTTCACCACAATGGGGACAAAACAATTCATGTTTGGAAGAACAATGGAAGATCTCGACCATGATTATGAGTATGAAACGTATGACACTCACAGTTTTGTTGATGAAGACCCTCGAGATCATATGGATGCTTAGTAAGCATCCATCCTATTGGTTGAGTCTTAAAGACAATTTTTGCCTGAAACCTCTTTACTGGCATTTGAAAGGTGGAGTCCTCGGTCATGACAAAGTTCCAGATAAGAAAGTGGATTCTGAAGACATGTTTTCACATGCAAAAATGTTTTTTCTTCCTCCGGTTACTTTTCCCCATATCAAAGCATAGTGTTGGTATCTTTGTTCTTTCCTTTCTGGGTCAGGTTTCTTGTAGTTTTTAGTGTATTCTGTGGTTGCTGTTGAACTATATGCTAGCTATATTGAAGTAAAATAAAAGATGGCACGGGGGTCTTGTCCAAATACTTTTTTCTTTTCAAGGCCTACATGCAGCGGATACATATTCATGCCCGTATAAACATCTGAGAGTGGATTTAATGAGGATTTTTTTTTTTCCGGAGGGGTGTCACGCTCGACAATTATGAATAACAATATTGCCACCATATGTTTTGTTATGGTCAGTGATTACCTGATAAGAAATAAAAAGTTTAACCAAATCATTTGGTGGATTCCTTCTATTTGTTTAATACAATGTTGCTTAAGTGGTTCCATTAGTAAACAAACTCCCGTGAGATAACGGTTGTACTCCTAGAGAGAGAGGGAGAGGGGAAGTGCTACACTATTATTGCATTAGCAAGGACATGAAGTCAGGGTGTAGATGATCAGGTCTGATCGAGGCCATATTGCTATTCTTAAGGAACTCTTTTCAAGCCTAATTCGTTTTGTAAATAAATTGAGTTATTGATTGATTTTGGGGATTGTTTTGCGAATGGTCTTTAGCTTTGCTCCAGTATTTTTACATTTTGGTCGTGTAAACCCGATAGTCGCCTCATGACTGTCTCCTAAGAGCTCAGTTTGAGCGTTGCTTAGTTTGTTCAAGCACTTGGCTATGTCTTCTATTTAGAGTTCATCTAGTAAACGAGCCCAGTAGCCCTGATAAAATATAGAAATTTCGGTATTTGTTCTGTATTTGCTGTAAATTAGTTTATCGTCATGCATTCTCATATGGGAAATGTATCTTTTAATGTTACGCATTTTTTCATTCTAAATACTCTCCCAACAGTATCTTTCAATCCCATGCCTTTTCCTAATCAAATTAATGGTTTCATCCAATTAATCACTTCATTGGAATCATTTAGTGCCGCGTCTGAATAAAGATTCTCATAGCATAAACACTAATTAGAACTTAATCAAGGATAGATGCCAGTTAGGTTGAACTGCTTCAAGAGACATTATGTTATTTTCTTTATTAAATATTCACCTCCTTATTCATAGAAATACTATTTATAAGTAGTGTCAACTCTTCAATATTTCTCTTGATCACCACCTCTCCCAGCAATGAAGAAGAAAAGAACTGAAGCCTTCTTATGATGACACTCCTTTATCTTTGCTCGGCCCTTACATTCGTCGCCATCCTCCTCTCCACCGCCTCTCCGCCCCTCACTACCCCCCTCGGCTCTGGCTCCACCATCTCCATCAGCTACGGTTTCGACAACTCAACTACCATCTGCGGCATCATTGCAGGGGGCCCAACCCAAAGAAACCAATGCTTCACCACCTCGGCCCACGTCATCGCCATCCAACTCAATTCGTCCTCCTTCAAATCGATCTCCGGCAGTCGAAGCCTCCTCTGCGGCCTTAAGTTAGGGGGCCGAAGTCTCCTCTGTTGGGATACCGCTACGTTCCACCCTAAGCGCATTTACTGAAGCTCATCCCTCTGGCTAACCAACTTAATCATCGGTGATTCGCATGCCTGATGTGGCAATGTGCTGGAGGCTTTCGCTGGAGGTAGCATGGAAGTTCAGTACAATCACCTCAGGGCTAGTGTTCTCTTGTGGGGTACTGAGGGACAGTAGTGGAGTCAAATTCTGGGGTAAAAGTGTAATAGGGGTGAAATTGAGGGGCTATTTAGCAATTTAACAATGTTGAGCTTAGTTGCAGGCCAATTTCATGCTTGTGGGTTAGCTGAAAATGGAACATTGATTTGCAATGGGAGGAATGATAGTGGACAGCTCAATGTTCTCTTCGAAGCACATTGATAAGGTCGAACAATATCCCCTATTAGAGCTTGTGACCGCCACTAACTATTTCTCGTTAGGAAATAAATTAGGGGGTGGGAGTTTTGGGACAGTTTATAAGGGCAAACTCGCCAATGGACGAGAAGTGGCTGTTAAAAGGGGAGAAGTAGGTGCTACGACGAAGAAGTTCCAAGAAAAAGAAAGTGCTTTCGATTAGGAACTGGCATTGCTATGGCGGATCCACCACACATTTGATGGCTTTATTGGGATTTTGCCAAGAAAAGGATGAAAAGCTTTTGGTTTACGAATTCATGAGCAGTGGATCATTTTATGATCATCTACATAGCAATAGCAATGTCGATAGAAGTAGCAGCTTCTTAAATTCTTGGAAAATGAGAATTAAAATTGCGTTAGATGCATCTAGAGGAATCGAATACCTTCATCACTATGCCGTCCCACCCATAATCCACAGAGGCATCAAGTCCTCAAACATACTAATAGATGAGAATTATAGAGCAAAAGTGTCCGATTTTGGATTGTCATTAATTGGTTTGCAGTCCAATGAGGAGCATATATCGACTAAGGCAGTTGGAACAATCGGGCCTGGAGTACTACGCAATGAACACTTTGACTACTAAGAGTGATGTTTACAGCTTAGGCGTTGTGTTATTAGAGCTTTTAACAGGAAGGAGAGCATTGTTTAAGGAAAGGGGACCGGGCCCCACAAGCTTGGTGGATTGCGCGGGGTCCACCATTGTGTCGAGGGACATAGTGACCATGTTGGATGAGAGGGTGGGCGCACTGGATGCGCATGAGATTGAGGCGGTGGAGATGGTGGCTTACGCTGCTGTTAGCTGTGTGAGTTTGGAGGGGAGAGATAGACCCTCCATTAGTGAGATTGTGGTGATTTTGGAGAGAGCATTGGCTCTTTGTGAGGGTAGCAATGTTAATGGGGAAATCTCTGTTGTTCCCTAATGAGTTCTCAATCCCAGAAGAAGTATATTGGGAGTTGCTTTATTTTTATTTTCCCCATAGATTTGTTCTAAATTTTGGTGTTTGAAATGGCAAGTTGTTCTCTTAGAAGTCATTTCTGTATCTGTGTTACTTGAAGGCCACTATCATTAGTACCTTTTTTTAAAGAAAAATATTCACATGTAGAAAATCACGCATTGAAATCAACCAATATACTTGGTGAGCGAGTTTTTAACTCCAATAGGACACGTGGGTTCCAAGGTTCCAAAATTATATTATCGGTCTATCTCTCTTCGTAATTACAAATATGATGTATCACGTATAAATTCATCATATGAGATAATAAATTATAATTCACCAGGTGAATTGTATATAAATATGAACCGAATTGCTTTAAATTTAGTCTGAATCTGATTATAATTTGCTAGGCGAATTATTTAAATTTCGCATGAATATGATTTTGAAAGTTGACCACAATTTGAGTAACAATTCGCCTGGCGAATTGGTTCAAAATTAAAATTATAATTCGTCATATTATATGGGGAATTGCATAAATATTTTATAATTTGCCATATGAGATGGCGAATTATACGTGATGTAGCATATTTGTAATTATGAGGACAAGTAGATCAATGACATAATTTTGGAGCTCATCAGTCCCTCCTTGGTGAGCACTTGCCCTAATTTTCAACAGTTTTGTCCATATTAAAATACGGAATGGCAAAAAAATGTTGTACAATTTGGACGGATTTAATACAATTTTTTTTGTTAAAAAATGTCCTGAAATATTTGGTATAGTTTATAAATTAATAATATAATTTTTTTCGTAATAAATAATATATTATTATTTATTATTTAAAATATTTTTTTTCTGAAATTTTAATTGAAAAAATAACTAAAAAGTATGAATTATACCTGTACTAAACGGGATATGTCAAAAATAAGCGTATTTTTTATTAAGTTCCGCATCAATTCGGAAAATGGAAATTTCATATGGACATGGAAAAAATTGCGAACTTGCTGCAGCCACGTGTAAATTTGAAGACTTCCCAGTCGTCAATTGTAGTTTCCATCCTACATGACATTCAAAAGAACTTTTGAGCTGAACTTAGCATGTGATAGCTCTGAAAAGATCCCGCAGCAAGATGATGAGAATGAAATTGATATGTGGAACTCAAAACAATTCATGCTTAAAGGTGAAAGCGTGTTAAGTCTAGTGTTGTTCCCATTCGGTGAGAACAACTTGAGCTGCATGCCCTCAGTGTCACGGGGTTACTTATACCAAGCCTACCCGTGCAGCACTTGACTCATTCAACCTATCGTTGAGGGGCTAAGTTAGCATTGACTCGCTCAACTTGCAAAAAAGGAAGCGGAAACTAAACACACAAATACAAGTAAAGAAGCTAGAGAGAGAGAAGAGTGTTTAGGAGAACTACTCACTTGTATTCCCTCAATGTCTTACAAATGAGAAGTTCTGCCTCTCTTGTAACCCAAAGGTTTCCAAATCCTCCATTCTCTAGAACCCACCCAGAATGTTACAGGATACTCCTAGGATAATCTAGAAATTTCCCGACCTTCCTAGAATCAACTATACATTTCCTCTATATTCTATGATATTCTATATAACTTTAGAACAACCCATACAAATCTAAAATGTACAAGAATACAATAGAAAAGTCCGGAAGCTTCTAGGTCTGATCCGTCCGAAGAAATTCCAGAAGGCTCCGGAATGTCCGAACCTTGCACAATCCATGTCTCAAAGAAGTAGAAGTGTTGGTCAGTGACATCAAGAATTGGTGGTCGTCCATTTCATAGCGATGGTTGATGTGTCAACACAAGAATGCCACACATGATGTTTCAACCATCGCACAACAATTGAGCATTACTGGTGGCATTCCATCAGTTGTATCAAATACTGTTAAATCCCAAAAAAGTAGCAAGTTTTCTACAATGGCCTCTTGAATCAGGTTACCGCTCTCCATTAGCTAATTCCAAATTTAAGTTTAAAGGCCAAAAATATCTAACCTAGTGAGAGTTTCCTAAGCAAAAGAAATCAAAACAGCATTCAACATATGAGCAGATGTGGTCACCATTGCTCAACAATGGCAATTATCTAGCATTCCATTTTTCTATGATAAATAAAAGAAAAAAGAATGACACCAAAGGTATGCAGCTCACCATCAGCATGATGAAATCAAAGAGTCAACAAACCATGATTTGATTCATACGGTGCAGGAATAAAGAGTTCAGTAAACTCTTAACTGTTGAGTGTATATATACATAACTAATTTATAATCCCATGAAAAGGGGTAAACAAGAAAATGAAATAGAAAAAAAGAAGGCCAACAGTCAAAAACCGAGAAGACAAAGTTCATAAATACACAGTATGAACATAAAAGTGAAAATTTCAACCAAGAACATGCAAGAAAGCTTGAAAAAAAAGGAAAAGGGGACAAAGAAGTTCAAACAAGGTCGAAGTGCATTAAAAGCCTAACTGAGTTGTATTTCTCTCCTTTGCGGTTACACAAAGGGATTGCACGAATACCTTTTTTCAATTCCAAAACAGGCAAGCATGTCTGGCCCGCAAAATCATCTTTCTCGGACATGTCATATTCATGTACTTCAATTCGTAGTAGAGCTAACTCTGGAACGGTTAAGGGGAAAGTGAACTCTTCATTCCACACGGGTGTCCAATTATCCTCTATCTTCTTCGTTTTCTTCATGATTTCATCAGCAGGCACACCAGCAATCCCAACCTACTTGAAAAAGGCCTTTGTAAGTAAATGAAACATATATTTCAAGTGACTTGAAAGTGAATTTTTATTAGGTGGACTATTATTTTATTCAAAAGGGAAAAAAAAACTGAACTCTCGGCTACCACTATGTTAAGTGTCTGATCTATATGTGTTACCGTCAGGACTGGGCTGGAACCACTGCTAAATTTTAACGAAATCAAAGCATTTATTTGAGTGCCAAACATTATAATTTTTCTGCAGAATATAATGTAGCATCTGATTGCAAGTAGCGCATATATACCATGAGACTATGCCTTAATTATATTTCCTTATATATGCCCAAACAAGCAGAATAAATATTAACCTTCACTTCAACGTGATAAAAATAATCGATGGAAGATACAGTAGGCATTGTATGCTAGGCTATAACTTACCCTAGTATAGAAGTCGGGCGGTGAGTACATATCAAAATGAGTTGGCTTGAAATCTAAGTGCCAACCATCACCCATATATACTTTCACCTGCATATATAATGTAAAGCTTTATTGAAATTACATAAATGCGAGACAAAAGGAAGCAAGTGCTCTAGTGGAATTACTTTTCACCTTTAAAGTCTTTTTCACAGGTAGCTGAGCTTTAGGATTAAAGACCTCATTATAGGGTCCCTTGCCCATTAAAAGGTCAGGCTTCTTCACATAACCGCACCCCCCATTCGCTCTGTACATCCCATGCATCAGCCATAGTGCTCTGCCATAGCCCTGAAAATGAAGTGCGCTATGAATGTCTCTCTAATAAATTAGAACAATATCGTAAAAACATAAAAGTTATAAGTAATCTAAAAAGAATTTAATTCAGCTCCTTAGTGTTGGCTGTCCTTTGCGGTAAAACCCTCCACCAATGACTTTCTAGTTTCTATAGCTACTCATCTCTAACCATTAATTGCTCCCTTTCTTTCTATCAACCTACCAAAAAGGTGAATCGTAATAAGGAAGGTCAAACGAGATTTCATTCAGTAAAAGTAAGAGCTCAGAGGTTGGGTAAAGATGTGGTATCGCGCCAATCAAAAGAAAATGAAATCCGTGGTCTCACTAATTTACAGAAATCAGCAACCGAGAATCTGCAATCCTGATACTAATACCAAACTACAATACACTTCCAGCTTTTTATACTGCCAAAACTTTTATAATGTATTCTTTTGAAATAATTTTGATCCAGGTAATACTAATAACTTCAACTTGAAAACCAAAAAGAGGAAAAGAGATAGCTGCATAAAAGAATATGCTACTAGTCACAGATTCATTCCAATATTTTTACTGATGGTAAGACCTGCATGTTAAACGCAACCATTTGAGCTCCATGCATCCATCCGATCTGTGGTTTGTAATTGGAGGAGGTGAATCGAGTACCTTTGGGGTAAACCCTGAGAATGTTTTTCTGGGTGAACCTAAATTCAGAAGTGCGCCGAATTGGTCACATGAAAATAATAAAATAACATACACAAAACTGTTTAGAATAATTATGCGAAGTATGCTAATAAAAGAATTTTGATTTTTACCTTACTACATCCATTCCATGTGCTTCGGCAGCTTTCTCAAGTGCCTGTTCACTCAAACTAAGGCGCCTAACTTTGCCAACTTCAACTTTAAGTGCCTCTTTTAGACCACCTTTAGGCTTTCCAGCATGAATAGCTATAAGGCTCTTGTATGCCGGTGGTTCAGATGGATGAGCATCATGATCAAATTCATCATTGTCTTCTTCCTCACGATGGTTGTCACTCTTACCAGTATCACTCTACAGGGAAAACAGGCCAAACTTTGATAGGAAAATGCCTCAACATAAGAGTATATATCATACTCACAAGATTAATACTTAGTCTTTAGTACTACTCTTTCTTGACATCAGGACACATATGAAATCATCAAACCAAATATGATTCAAATTCGCAGATGACTTCCAAATTTACAACAGAGAACATGACGAAGGGTCGAAATTATTTTCTATAATAACGGCCATCAAATTCATTTACAAATCACCTTATCGTCATTTTCATGATAAGCTGCCAGCTTTGATGGTTCCCTGCCCCATACATCTTCATCGGAATATTTTTCCTTTTGTGACCCATTTCCCTTAAAACTGTCAGCTTCAAGGTACTCTTTAGGAGGTTTGGTTGAAATGAGAACACGATGTTTTAACTCCTCCGGTGTGGGAAATTCTTGCAATTGCGCTTCAGGGCAAAACAGGGTCTGTCCAAATGTTTGAGCAAGCATCTACAAACAAAGTACACATAATGAGAAAAAGAGTTAACACCAAATAAAGAGAATGTAATTGAATAAAATGATGACATGACAAATAACCTGAGCTACTTTAGCCTGAAGATCTGGTGTGAGATGGTCTTCGAGGGTTATTATGACAGGATATGGAGAAGCAAAAAAAGCGTACTTTCTGATGGACTCAAGACATTTCTTTAGTTCCACAGGGGTTGTGAGTGTCCTGAAAATGACACACTAGTTCAAAGATATCCCAAAAGATATACAAGAGCGGGAAAGATAAATTATCTATATTCGGACATCAAATAAATTCTGTTATAAATAATGCAAAATTCATACGCCAATAGAAAACCCAAATGCTTTTTGGAAACATTTCGATAAAGATTAGATTCTTTCATATAAAAGGGATCCTTGTCATTATTTTGTTCAGTAATTTTTTAATAAGAAAACAGTTCTCTAGATTTTAATTTGCATTTTAAGGTGTCTTCTCTAAAAAAAGACACCTTGCAAATACTAAAATAAAAAAAGATACTTAGTATTCAGGTTTATATAACCGTGAAAACAATGCATCTTCTACCCACATTAAATGCTTCTTAGACAACAAGATAATAGAATTTAGTGCAACTGTGCAAATCTATCAATGCCTCTCTTCACTGAATGTTATTAAGCACAGATATCACCCGTGCAACTGTGCAAATCTATCAATGCCTCTCTTCACTGAATGTTATTAAGCACAGATATCAACCCGAGCATGATTCTAAACTCGAATTGTATAATCAATTGTAGACCTCCGGCTCTCTACCAGCTTTTCATCAAAAACAGGAATCCATGGTAGAAACCAAATATCAAAGAGCTTACAGATCTACATATCGATTTGCATACCTTCCGTGAAGAACATGTACGTTATCTTTTGTGGAGTTTGGCCAAACATCAAGCTCTATCACCCTAACACCTCTTTTTAGTGCCTCTATAATTGGAGTGTCACTACAATCACTGCTAAGCTGGTTCCCCGTCAAATAGGAATTGTGCCCTGTGTAGATGAAGTAATGGGACAAAGGAGCAGTCATATCATGGTGAACCTGAAATGATCATATATGCCATCAAATTTTGCAGAAATTAATCAGGCAAGGGCAGTATTGTTTTTCTCATTAACAATTACAAATAGTATGCAATTGGAGAACATAAACAGATTCTATTAACCATACTATCTATACGAAAATGGTAGTATTCCCAAGGGACATGGCATAAAACATGTTGGAAACCGGAGATGTTGCTAAAAGAACATTTGCAAAATTGTTCCAAGAAATTAAGCTTTGAGAAATTTCAATTGATATCTTAAAAATATATACATAGATGGTTCGGAGCAATTCTGTGGGAAGGAGAAAAGGGCGAGAGAACGATGTTGATGTATGACAAATTTTGGCTCAAATTGAAAAGGCTTGGGCGTGTTGCAATGGAAAAGCAAGAAGAGAAAATTGGCCTTTTGCAACCAAATCAAATTCATAACTTGCTTCAAATTCTGCAAAATCAAAAGACTTTTCATTCCTAGACTTGTAAAAAGGACAAATTTGCTAAATTTAGAAACTTTTGACTCACACTGACAAGTGACAATGCCCAATTATCACTCCACTTTGGGCGCCCCTTTCTCTCACAGTCTTAAAACTTTTTACTAGTTTGAGAGCTTCATTCAATTCAATCTTGCTATTCTAATCAGGTTTCATATTCTAGCTTATTTTGCCTTGTTGGTTAAGTATTTCCTGTTTAGTGTAGTTTAGTGTCTTTTCTTCCAAGTACTCGAGTCATTGAATGGAACCTTTTGAAAATTGTTTTAATTCCTTCAACAAATTTAATAGTCAATTTCCTTTGTGATTTTTAATCTATGGCCTTGTTTATTCAAATGCGACCACATATTTGAGCGGCTCTATTCAAAAAGTGACCTTTGCTTCACAGTTCCAAACTTCTCAATCTATTTTACAGGGAATATAGTTACCCAAGTTAGGAACTTAACCTAACAAAACATTACAGGTAGTATCCTAGATTGACACTTATATTTCTATTAAAAGAAAAATAAAAAGAGCAAAATACACAAACACACTGTATATATATACACTCAAGCAAAGCAGTACATGGGGGATCATCATCAAATCAGAGGATACCGCTTGGTTCATACTCTCCATTTTGAATTTGCTAAATTAAGGTTTACAAAGTTTGCTAAATTAGGTATCCAATCTAAAGAAGACAACCAAAGCTGAATTTAGTAGGTTTCCAAATTGGCAGTTATATCTAACTATTCTCTAAAAATGTGAAGCTTGTAAAAGATTCTTTTTCCCGGAAATACCTTTTCATAAGTTATAAAATTACATTAACTTTTCACCCACCTAAGAGCAAAATAATTAGATAATTTGTTAAATTGAAGGTCATTAAGTCATTAACTACCTTACTCAACTAACAAAATATCATAAATTAATACTAAAATTGTGTTTTAAGTAATAAATGTTTTTCAAATAAAGATGAGTGGCCTAATGTAAGTTGTATAAATTTTTTACATACATATATGCATATAATTATTTTCTCTAATTTTTTTTTAAATCTCCTAAAAATAAAAAGTGGTATTTATTTGCAAACTCGTATTTTATGAGCTTGCATGGGAAACAAAGTATTAATCATGGTGATGATGCAACCACATTCATTACAAAAAAATTACACAATTTGAGGATTTAGACCGAAACAACTATTTTTCAAGTCGATAAGGACTATATTACACATAGTTTTTAGTTTTTTTTATGTTATTTGTATAAGAGTAATGATATATATGCTAAAAACTTATACCAAAAATCTGTACCAAATAATATTTTGTGGTTAATAATTAACCACATCATAAAACATTCTCTCTTTCTTGTAAAAATAATGTGGTCATCTGGTAACCATATACTGCAATTCAATACAAGTTTTGGTACAATTGTTTAGTACATATATCATTATTTTTTATATAATTAATTAAAATTATATTTTCTAACTAGCTTATTCACTTTATATTCATATTTTAAAAATATTTGAAAGGATTTTATTGCAGTAATAATAAAATAATAGAGATGGTTATTATATTTTTGTTGTAATGAATTATGAGAGTTGTAAGTTGAAATATAAATAAAAAAATTTAATTATTTTTCTATCCAGAAAGTAAAAAAAAGAAGTCAAATTTTAGGGAAATTTGCCCTACTGGGACAGCTAGGGCCCAAAAATTAAATGAATGGGTCACCTGTCTCCAAAATGACGAGAATGGTGTATTAGATTAAATTCGCCAATATGTATGGCGAATTACTATTATGTAATTCGCCTAACTCTCTGACGAATTAATTAATTTTTGTTAAATAATTCGCCAAACTAACTTCGCGTAATATGTTATACAATTCGTCTTCTTAGACGGCGAATTATGAATCTTTTTCTTATAATTCGTCATGTATAAAGGCGAATTAGTAATATATATATATATATTATATTTTTAATAATTCGCCATTAGAAGCGGTGAAAAAAAAATATTGTAATTCGCCACTTCATTTGGCGAATTGTACAAATAAATAAATAAATAA
>MKEJ01033402.1:0-12590 GCA_001753735.1 Embelia ribes
TGATTTTTGCTTTATACATTACATTCGTAAATAAGACTTGCGCACGAAGGATAAAATGGATTTTTATATGATTTCTTGTGTTTGTTTCCCTTTAACCGTTGGTATCCCTAATGGGGAAGGCTGGCATTTGTTTAGCCTATTAGTATCCCAAATGGCTAGGGCTGTTATTTGTTTTAGGCTGCTAGTATCCCGAATGACTAGGGCTGGTATTGCCATGATAGCAAACAAATATACTCCATGGTAGCTGTACTAATATAGTAGGGAAGATGTCGAGCATCCTATCATTTATTGTTGGTTTAGTTGTATATTTCTATCTACATATGATGATGAGATATGATGTTAAGTTCATTGACTTTTTGCCCATTGCAATTATTTACATTATTGATATATTATTACTATGCCCATCTTTATTGGTAACTATTCATATATATTTATGTTTGAGCTCATGTACTGACTAGCCGATCTACTACCATTTATAAGATACTTTATTTTTTGATCATGCTAAGCCGTATCTCATATATTGATATTTGATAGTTCTGGCTCATTCTGACTCGTGCCTGCTTGGCGTATGTTTCTTATCTGTTTTACATGAAAATGCCAAGCAAACCCAGAATCTAGAGGCTAGGGACACCAGGGCTAGATCAGTCAAAGCTCATTCGAGGTATTTGGGAGTTTACTTGTGATTAGCTTTTTCTTTATTCATTCAGACAGACGTAGGTCGCTGGTTTGAGTTATTGGGATTTGATGTATAGCTATAGACACATGATAATAAGGCCCAACTTAAGATAATGATTGGAATCTTTATTACAATTCTATCAGATGTTTATTATAATTATTTTTATTCATGTATTGATGTTTGGTTTTAGAGGTAGGGCTTCACATGGCAAGATTGAAGCGTTAAAATTACAAACCCCCCCTCCCCCCCCTCTTGTTTTTTCGGAATAAGGGTGAAAAGTAACTTTATGATCAACTTGATGTGATATAAGTCATAAAGGTTTCTACCCAACACAGTTGGCATATTTTCCCACATGAGAAACAAAAACCCCTGGAATAAAACACAAAACAATAATGTAACATATATTACAAATCAGTCAACATATATTACAAATCAATCGGCTGATTCATTCCAACTGAAAGACATAACTCCCTGGAAATATATGCTCTTAAATAAGTCGACATATTGCTACAACTAGTCAACTTATAGGAATCAACTGACATATATCCTAAATTAGTCGACCGATTCACCTCCAGAATGCATATTCAACCAGTCAACATACAAAATGCCAAGGCATTTACTCAAACACTTCACAACACCAACTCTAATCATCTCCAATATCATACTACAATATCGATGGCTATACCACGACAACAAGAGATATATATGATGTCTACCAATGCAATATTACAACCACAAATGATAAGTAATGACTACAAAACTCCACAAATGAAGATGAATAACATCATTGAAATAATTAACAATATTATTTAAATTTACGAAAAATTTATATGAATTTTCGGGATGTCACAATTAGTGTATTATTTTCTACTCCACTAAATTAATGAATTCAAAATTTGAAAAATAAATTAATTTAGGAGTTCCTAAACAAGACAAAATGTCTCGCTTTTATTCAAGTTTAAACTTTTCTAATTCTGAATTAGTGTTTTTTTAACAATACTTTATTAACTTTTGGCCTTGAAACTGGTGCATTCCCTCTATTTACATCCGAGAACAATAAAATTGTACTTTTATTTGTTTTTAGTTTAAAATAATCTTATGTCATTTTTTATAAAAAAATATTTGCCCCTTGATTGAAATCATGCTTTCGTCCCTGTAAATTGTCATTCGGTAGAAAGTTCACAACAAATCCTACCGATACATATTTTTTTTAGAATATTTAATTTTTCAATTCACTATTTCATAGGTAGGACTACAAGGTAACCTAGCATTCATGAACAAGTTCAGGCTCAACTTGAGCTCATTCATTTATAAATGGCTGAGCCTAAACAAAAAAAACAAAACTCTCGTTAAGTAATGGAGCCAAACATGAATAAGCCAGAACTTGGCTCTGCTCATTTGCAATCCTATACTTAATTGACAAAGATCCTTATGATTCGTAATTTTCAAGCCAAACTTGGACTTATCATAAATAAAATCTGGAACCAGTCGAATCCGAAAGTGGAGCCGATTTAAATCAATTCATTTAATACTTACTATATATATGTCCATACATATAAATACATACATATATAAATAAAAGATTTAACCAATTCTATTAAAAATATCTATTATTTATTAAGTTATTTTTATAATAAGTAGCAAATTTTTTTAAAGTTTTGGACGTAACTAATAATAGTTACCAACATACTCGTTATACATTGTATTTTATTAGGTCTTTTGTAGTTCTTCGACTGATATAAAGCTTCTGATCAAGTTAGTAACATGATATGTAAGTTTTTATTACCTATTTCATATTGAATAACTCGGATGAAATTGGTTGTGGAACCAAGATACTGATCCATGGGATATCTAACACTGATTTGGTACGTTTTCAAGGAACCAAAAATTGAACCGAATCCGATCCGATCCGATCTATAGAGTAATCTAACCAAACCTAAGTAAGCCATTTTCGGCTTAAAAATTAAGGATTATTTCAGAAAATTGTGTTAATCCAAACAATTATTTGGGAAAAAAAGCCACATCTAAAGAGGGGGTAAATTTGAGTCAAGCATTTTGGATCATAAAAATTATTTGTGGGAAAAGAGCTTCTAAGAGTATTCGTATCAGATTGGCTGATTGACTCCTTTTAACTATTTTAGCTAATAAAATTACAAAAAATGCTAAAAACATGCATACACCGAAGTTTCCACAATTGGTACAGTGTTTAGGTAAAAATATTCATTAACTGTAGCATACGTAAAGTACTTTCTATTTCTTCTGTTATTTCCCTCTTTTTTTCTCTTTCTCCCCATTATTATTTTTTTATTCATTTCCCTTTTTTTTTTTAAATGTTATAACTTAAAATTTATTAACATATTTTTGCATAAGCTTGCAAAACATAATTCAATAAGAGATTTATATTGACATATAAATTTAATTCTTTTGTGCAAAATAATTAAAAAATAACATTTGATTATGAGAAATATATATTTTGGTTATCAATGTTTGTTTAAAATTGATATCTATCAATAAAAATATTAACAAAAAAATAAATAAATTCTAGTAATTAGTTAAAATAGCTAATTTGATACATGAGTTATAGGAATAGAGAATGAGTAAAATAGAAAAAAGGATGTCTTTAAGTTATTTTAGCTAATCCCGCAGCCTAATGCGAATGCTCTTAATAATATGTACCAAAAAATATTCCATCTGAAATGCCCTATGTTATGTAAAATAATATTTTAATTATTGTTCCAATAATTGTCATAATATCCAATGCAGAATTGAAACATCACTATTTATGTACATAATTAGGAGTTTTTATCATTTTATGTATCCGATATTTTGTCTATATGTATATATAGATATAGATATAATATGTAACTAATTCGTCCTAATCACATGCACATGTATTGACTAAAACATGCTAAAAAATTAAATTACGAAATCATATCAATTTGTTGTTGTTTTTAATAATTTTTTTTCCCTAATAACTAACTTACATGTCACAGTCTATTATTTTTCCAGAAAGAAGCTAGAGTTCGAGTTTAATGTGATATATATCACTCACGGTTAGCACATTGATGGACTGTGAATATTATTTTTGACTCTTCTACAAACAGGGCGGAACCGGGATTTTTATCAAGAGGCACAATCACAAAAAAAGGCTATCATTAAATTACAATAAAAAATATAATGTGCAATGAAATATACAAGTACAAATATCAGAAACTGAAGGTTTTTTTATTGTAAAACTTAACTTATAATTGACCCATATGCGTTGCCATATTTTGAAAATAATTCATATTTGTTTCATTTGACATCCTATAAAATACATCTTTTTCAATATACACAATTAAACTATCATTCAACTAATCATCACCCATTCGATTACGGAGTCGATTCTTTACTATCTTCATACCAGAGAATGATCTCTCCATCATGGCAGTTGCAACATGCAAAATTAAAGCCAACGATAATAGTTTGTAGACTAGAGGGTATGTCAAGTCCCTTCTAATTTGAACTATCTTTTGAGTAATATAACTAAGCCCCTTTACATCTCTGAAAGATCCACCTTCGAGTGTATATTCATAATGAAATTTTCAAGGTAACGAAGTAATGCCAAAAGCTCAATGTGAGACAAATCTTTAAATTTAGGAAATATGTTGAATAAAAGAAAATTCTAAAAAGAAGTGTTGGTTAACATGTGATCCACTATCAAGATAATAAAACTTATATATTGAGATTTGCTATAATACAATATTTTTTTTATTTCATATATATATATATTATTCTATCTTATAATATTATTTAATTATGTAAACTAAAATAGCAAAAATACCAACTGCATTGAAACAAAATATATTGCAAGCTATTATTAATCTACGTAATTAGAAGAAGAAAATTTTTACTCCATCTAGACACGGTTTTTAGCATTTTTGAGTGGTCATTTTAAAAAAATAAAAACAAAAGTGTCACTAGTAATTTATACAAAACTTCGTAACATATTTTGAGGACGTCAATTTATAGCCTTATTAAAAAGAAAAAAAAATTTGGAACTTTTAAATACCTTTTCAAATATGGAGTTCTTTCATGACGTAATTCGAAAATTAAGTATAAGTTTGTTTCTTTCTTTTTTTCAAATAAACAAACGTCACGTTTAATCTTTACAGCTCTTATAGTTGACCGGGAAACAAATCATAGAAATTAAATAAAGAAATTGATATTTGAATCTATGTAGCAACCCTAAAAAAATTGCTTTTATATTCACTATTACATATTCCTAGCTAGCTAGTTGTTCTAGCAAAAATCGAAGTTTAATCAATCATATAACATGGTATACGCAAGAAATGCGCGCGCGAGTGCGCGCGCACACACAAATTACACATTATATATTATCCACGTCTCTTTAGTTGGCAAGAAGTATATCACTTGAGATGCGTTTTTGTTTTATTATTTTTCTAAATAATGAGTAATGATATATATATAAAAACACTTGTATTTTCTTAAATATATATCCACAAGATTACAAAAATCAAAGTATATGATTTTGCCGAACATGAATTTGTACAACTTTTTATATATTTTTTGTACATATATCATTATTCAAAATAATAATGATAAGACAAAAATTAGTTTTTACAATCTTATCTTAAACCATGCACTAGTCTCACTAATGTTAGGCAATTGTACTAAAAACTCAAATTCTAAATAAAGGTAATTTTTAATAAATTATTTATTTTCTAACATTTTCTACCACTTAAAAATCCATATTTTCAACATATCCAACTTTAGCGAGTGTCATTCATATTTAGTTTTTTCTTGTTATAATTATTTTTAATTAAAGCTGTGGAGTGTATTTACGGAGAATCGAAAATATGACCTTGCCTCTGATACCAAATTAAGTTAGCAATTCTATTAAAACCCAAAACTACTGGGAATAAATATTTATTTATTTATTCTATTTTTTTTATCAATAAAAGCCTTATTTTATTAATTGAGAATTTTAAAGCCAACCAAACATAAACTCTCGTTCTTTTTCTTTGCTAACACAATAGAAGTATGTTCATAAAGGAACTATTAAAGCCTAGACACGATCTTTGCCCTTCCACACTTATTTTTATTTTTTACTTGTTCTATATCAACGTCAATTTTATTTCCCAAAAACTACAGGACCCTAAATAAATGAACAATTAAGTATTGCAATGACTTTAACCTTTTTCCAAAGGAAAAAAGAATTTAACTAATTTTCAGTACTTTCTATGACATTCACCTACAATAAGAAAATAAATTTAATTCAACAATAAATTTCAATACCTACAATATATTGTAGCTAAAATAGAATGTATACTCCTTCCATCTATAAATTATTGTACAATATATTTTTTAAAATATTTTAAATTATAATATTTCATTACAACAAGAAGTCAAATTTACCTTTATTTTATATTTGAAAATATAAATTTGACATTTTTGTTATATTTAAATAACTAAACCTCTTAACAAATTGTACTTTGCAATAATTTGTGTACTCATAAAGTATAAAGTTATGCCACATGTGCATAGCCAATAAATTAATGTAGAAAAATAAATCCAGCTAAACCATTTTTCTGACTTCAAAGACAGAAAAAAAATGTATTTTAGTTCACATTCTTTTTTACCCATTAATCTCAAGCATACCAATGTGGTAAAATCTTTGGTATCTCGTGTATACAAATGAGATAAAATCTTTGGCCTGTTCACTTTCTTATACAAAAAGTATGTTGGGTTTGATTAACACATAATTTTAAATAAAATCTTAAAAATTGAATGTGGTCCAAATGACCAAATTTACCTATACTATTATTTGTTCTATTCTTGTCTTCTAATGGTGATGAGGAACATTATAGATACTTTGCCTAAAATTGTAATAATTGAATATTTCAAATTAAAAATTAACATTATGTACAAAAATTGATTATTGGGAGCAAAAGGTGAAATTTCTCGTCTTGGGGCCCCCACACCCTGGCCCCTGAGAGTTAGTGGAAGTGGTAAGTCGCGGTAACCAAGCGACCTCCTAAGCAGGAGAACTAGGATCTGGTACCTACAAGAATCTACCCTTACAAGGTGGATAAAAATCATACACTACAACTATCAAGATTTGATCATATATCCTTAGGAGGAATTTATTGTCCGAGTACCAACTGAGTTACGTCAGAGTGGCTACAAAAATTGATTCTTGAGGTAATTGTAAGTGTTTACAGTTGACTTAGCCAAATTAAGTTCCCTCTTTCTCTCTCTCTCATATTTTGACAAATCTATGCCTATATATATATGTATATATCTTTCACTTTCCGTTATACATCATCCATTACATGTTATCTCTCCCCTCTCTCTTGAAAAACCACTCCAGCCTTCTATCCGATAGCCAATTACACCAATGGTATTATTTATCTATGTATCTCTAATTCTGTTTGTCTCACTTATTATTTATCGAACTAATGATATTCTAATCACAAAATTATGTACAAAAATTGTATTTACACATTTGTTGTTGCTTCGTATGCACGTGGGTGATCTTTTTCTTTAAAATGGTATTAACTATTAACACATATTTTTGCATAAAAATATTTGTATAGTTTTTGTACGTGTATTATTGTTGATATATGAATTAGTTTTCTATTATTTTGAAATATTTATACACCTTTTCTCTGTTTTTGTGTTTGCAGGCCTATGAAATTGATGGTGTCAAATATGAAGAGGTCAGCCACAATAAAATGTCATTTTTTTTTTCCAGAAAAATTGATATTTCCCCTAATGTTTGCTAGTATTAAGATTTTATTTTTAAATTTTTGGCTAAATTTGATTAAACAGGAATATATGCTGAATAGTAGAAGGATGAAGATTTTCACTTGTAAATGGGTTCCAATAAATAAGGATCCAAAAGCTCTCATCTTTTTGTGTCATGGTTATGCAATGGAGTGCAGCATCTCAATGAAAGGTATATACATATGTGTATACATATATACATATATATATCTTCTAGCTCTTTTAGGGTCAGAGGAGCTATAAAATTGAACAATCAATTTGGTGAAGCCCAGTAATAATTTTCAGATTCCAAATTATTTTATTAATACTTTATTATATGAATATTCAGAAAATACAGATTATTGAAAAAATTAAAGAGGGTTAATTACAGAAATGGTCTCCATAGTTAAAACCAAAATTTTATTTGGCCCCATAGTTTCAATTGTAACCCAAATGGTCGAATATATGGCATAATTAGTCCCTTTTATGGCGGATATCAAGTGACTCATTTATAGTTAATTATGACAATATTGGTCTTCCTATGACAATTTATTTCGCTATTTTCTCTAAAATTGAACACATTGGGATTCTTAATTTTAGCAAAAAATTGAAGAAGCCCAAATATGATCACTTTTGTAGAAACTTAGGGACCAAATTCGTCACTGTTTTTGAATTTAAGGACTATTATTATTCCAACTGAAATAATGAGGACCAAATAGAACTATTCCTAAGACAAAAAAGAGCCGACCACCAAAGCCGGCCTACTAAAATAACAAACTTCCACAAGACTTGGTGAAAATGACCTGATAATTTTTTTTTACACATCTTTATAATAATAACAATAATAACAATAATTATTATTATTATTATTATTATTTTGTTATGTATTTCATTGATTTTAATATATTTTTATTTCATTGAAGATCAAAAAGCTTATCTTAAAAAATGATCACTCAAATCAACATCAATTTTTTATCCCAAAAAAAAGCAGAAAAACTTGAATATGCTACCAAGCAAACACTAACATTAAAAGATAGGCTAAAATGACTTGATAAAAAAAAATAGTATATATATATATGCATTATAATGTGTTTTAATTAATTTTTTCATTTTTGGAATGTAACAGATGTAGGGATTAGGCTAGCAAAAGCAGGATTTGGAGTATATGGGATGGATTATGAAGGGCATGGAAAATCAGAGGGTCTACAAGGATATGTTCCCCTTTTTGATAATCTTGTTAAGGACTGCTCTGATCATTATATAAAAATTTGTGGTTAGTTTTTCAATTATGATTTTTATCTTTTAATCTTATTATCACTTGTTTGTTTTGAGATAAAATATTGGGAAATTGAAAATATAGAAAATGACTGGTCATTTTCATGAGGCTGCTTTTTTGTTTGGTTTACTTCCACTTTTATTGGCAACCCATAGGAAGTGGTGGAGTTTTAGTTGGATTTATCTTAATATAATTTTGTGAAAAAAAAAATTCAAATTATATCTTTGGATTTATCTTCGTATATTTTTTCTTGGCAAAAGCTTCCATTGAAACTCTAATAATTTCTGTATTTCATAAAGATAATGGATTTGGCTCTCAAATTCTGAAAAAAAGTGACATATTTTGCCATTTCATAGTTTTTTCTAATATTAAGAATCTTAAATAACATAACTAGATTTAGAGACAATAGTAAAATATATAATTTTGAAAGAATAATTTACCCTAAATGAGCTAGAAATGGATCAGTTGATATATGTAGGTTAACTTTTTGTGTTTAGAGGGACAATGGCTAGTTAAAACTTGTGAACTTTGACTGTTTCAACTGAAACTAGAGGACCAAATAGAACTATTGTCAAAACTAGAGGGACCATTTAGCACAATAAATTGTTTAAATATAAAAATTTCTGTCCATACAACATTTAGTATGATAATGATGTCCTACCCAATATTAAGAAATGCATAAGTACTGTTAATCTTTTGAATAATACAATTTGATTTTTTGTTTGCTATTTTTGTGAATAAATTTATTGGGGCATTTAATAATTTTTTTTTCCCGAAATTTTGTATGTTGAGCAGAGAAAAAGGAAAATACGAAGAAAATGAGAATACTAATGGGTGAGTCAATGGGAGGAGCAGTGGCTCTTCGACTACATCGATTGAAGCCTGAGTTTTGGGATGGCGCAGTTTTGATTGCTCCGATGTGTAAGGTAAGCCAGTGTCGTGGGACAGCTGTCTGATTCTGAAACTTCTAATGAAAATCGATTCCGAGAAATTTCCATAATACTTCTACTAAACTAGCTAAAATAATGAACTATAATTGACAACTTTTTCATAATCCTTGCATATTTTGTATTGTTAAGACTTTAAACAACTATTTATTTTCTTATCGTGAACTTTTAATTTTTAAGAAGAATCATTATTATTAGTGGATGATTCAAAATATCGTGGCTTCCCCCTTTTCTATATTTATATAAATTATAAAAGTCAAATTCCCATTTCTTATTTTGGTGTGATGCCTCTTTTTTATTTTCAAAACCATGTGCAGGCTACCCATGATCATAAAAAGAGGAGCACTAAATAAAAGACCATAAAATGAGATTCCAATTATCACTTAATATTAGCTTTAGATTAATTTATTCTAGGATTTTCTTACTTAATTGATATTTAATCAGAATAATCATTACGCCCTAAAAAGTGGATCTTGACTTAGAATTTCTAACTACATAACTAACTTTCCATTTGTTTAGTTATAAATTTTAAGCCAATAAGCCAATATTTCAATACGAAAAAAATAAAAATAAATTTAATAGTGAAATATTATTCAATTTTCAAACAAAATTTTTTTTTGATAAAGTTTATAAATTGCAACCAAAGCCATTTATAGTCTCAGACTTGTTGGAAAAAAGCAACAAAGATTAAAACCAAGTTGGACCCTTAATTATTAGTAAAATTAATGTTATACAAGATTTAATATAGTATATTTTTGTACAGATAGCGGATGAAATGAGGCCAAATCCATTGGTGACTAATGTATTGACAAAACTGTGTCGTATCATACCAACTTGGAGAATTGTACCAACTCCGGATATTATTGATGCAGCCTTTAGAGACCCTCAAATTAGAAAAGAGGTATTAATATTTTTTGTTCACTAATTATCAATACACAATTTCTCGATTTATTGTTTAATTATTGTATTTATTTTTTGTTTCTGTCGACAGATTAGGGCAAATCCTTATTGCTATAAAGGAAAACCGCGTTTGCTTACTGCAAATCAGCTTTTAAATAACAGCTTAGATCTCGAGAAAAGGCTTGGCGAGGTAAAATTTTTACAAATTCAATATTAGGTGCTAATATATTAATAAATATACAGAACTTATTTTTAAAATTGACGACCATGATTGTGTTACCTCAGGGTGAAAATACAATTTTAATAAAAGCTATGTGCAAAAAAATAAATTTTTAGGACCCACATTTGGGAAATTTGGTAGAAAATATGCTCAATGATCCAGCTAGAAAAGTAGTCATGAATCACAGGAAAAAGCGTAAATTATAATGCAATATACAAAAATTATAAACATAAATGTTTGATTGTACTATATATACATTTTATAATAATAAAATAGTAATTTCGAATGGAACAATGGACGAAGTAATAAAACAATCTATCTCATTCAGATCTCATTTTCATGGCTTTTAAAACATAAAAAATAGTATCCGACTGAGATTCATGTATGTACTTACATGTATATATATCCAACTAATTTTGTTCCTTTGCTTGGCCAGGTCTCACTGCCATTTCTAGTTGTCCACGGCGGCGAAGACAAAGTGACCGACCCCTCGGTTAGCAAGCTCTTATACGAGTCCGCTTCGAGCAAAGACAAATCCTTCAAATTATACCCTGGGATGTGGCACTCTTTATCTTACGGTGAGTTGCCCGAGAATATAACCACAGTGTTTACAGACATCATCGCGTGGTTAAATGACAGAGTTGTCCTCGGGGAGGCGAGGCTGGAGACGGAGCAGAAGCATAAAAATGATGACTTGGCAAAGGGTACTTCAAGCAAATAACTTTGGAATTAATTTGTAACTTAAAACTTTTGGGTGAATGTCAAAGAGGGGCTGGATAGAATGGGGTATAGCTATGTGCCTATGAATATTGTATAAAACCTTTGCTTTGAAATATTTTTCCTAATATTAAAGAAAAAGATCATGCTTTGAGGTTTAATTCCAAAATTCCGATTAATCAAAGAACGGAAGTGGAGCGGAAAATACACATGCCAAAATAATTACGAAAAAAATTGCACCGTGAAGGGAAAAAACTTAACGAATGAAACCGGTGGTACATAAATATGTTCAATGCCCTCTTCTTGTCAACTTAATTTCCAGAAAGTTCATGAATGATAGAACAAGATATTCATTTTATTACTACTAAATTCAAAATTTACATTATAATAAATAAAAGATTTGTGTTGGATAGACACTACGGGTGGACCAATGTGATTTCAAATCCGCAACCTGAATTAGCAAATGTCGATCTAAGAACAGATTCAAGACAGCAAAATTGCGTCTGAAACACCAATTCAGAACCATAAGATAAAAGTACAAACCGAACAAAAGCACAACAGAGATCTACAAGAATGAATTACCAAAAGATTTAGCTATTCTTACATGCACAAATAGGAATAAACTACAGAACCTGCTAAAATGTGTGTCGTGTTAGAGATGCAGAGAGAGACTACAATGAAATCAAGACGGGAATAGTTGGTTATATCGAAGTTACCAAATCACAAATGCAGAGATTGGCGAGGGGGAAAAGAACCGTGCAATGCAAGTTTCGATTTCTGTTTCTTCAAGTACTCGCACAGATACTCCCATATTAACTGAACATTTTTATCAAGAACTTGATAAAAGTCTCAGCAAATTCAGAATCAAGGAACTCTAAAGATGAACCTGTTCGTCGAAATCATGCCATGACAATGACCTGTATATGGACACAATTAGACACCAATATATATCAGTGAATGATGACATCAAGAATATCAACCAAAACGATAAACATCCATAAAACCTTACATTTATTTGCCACTGTCACTGTCCATTGCCATCACCAACGGACAAAAGACTCGGTCCAATCATATACACAAGTATTT
>MKEJ01033405.1:0-11347 GCA_001753735.1 Embelia ribes
TTATGTTTTATTTTAATATGTTAGGCTAAATTTTTTTTTGCCCTAAGTTGAGAAAGATAGTTAGTCTATCCCCTAATGAATAATTAATTGAATATAATTGTAAAATTTGAACCGTAATAGATTAATTATTAATTCTAGTTGGCTTAGGAATAGTTTAGGTGTAGTTATGGTATCTAAAAAATACTCAATGACAACCTAAACTGAATTAAACCGAACACAATGTACTAGTGAATGAATAATTAACTTAAAACAGAGTTCAATTATTAAAAGTTGGGGGAGAAAGTTGCTACTGAAATCACCGAAACAGGACAAGAATTTAATTTAGTTGTTTTAGAACTTTAAGTTGAATTGCTTGTTTATTTTATTTCTGTATACTTGTTTATTTTTTTGTTTCAATTGTGTTAAGAGAAGTTAAAGAAGATAATTATTAATCGAATTTAAATTAATAAAGAGATTAAAATTTTGGTGAAATGAATTAATTCTTTAAGGTCTCTAAGATTCGATACTCGGTATATTAACGTTTTATTTCATATTTTCTCATATATTTTCTAGGCAACCTTTCTTGTGCGTAGTTTAGGGATCGATCAAGTTTTTTATGCCATTGCCGGGAAAATCCCTTAAGGCGGTTTGCTAAGGTTTTAATCTCCTTTATTGTATTCAATTCGATTTTTAATTCCATTCGGTTTTATCCTGGCCACTTGGGGTAGAACCTTCACTCTTTCCCGCGTAGGTTAAGTATTGAAATTTTACGATTTCAATAAGTACTTGCTCGCAGAAGCAACTATTGCAATTCAAGGCCGGAGAGGATCTACCGACCCCTGTCATGGATCTATGAATGAGAATCTTGTAGATAATATGGATCCACCTCTTTCTGTCGATATTCATGGTGACGACGATTTCGAATTTTCTCCCAGTTATAAGGGTAACCACTTTAATCAATAGAACAATAATAACGAGAATAATCTTAACTTTAATAATAATCAAAATTAAATTCCAAACTCACAACAGTTGATACAGACACTCCAATCTATGCTTGGGAAAGAAAATTTGACCAATGTTACTTCGGTTAATAATTTGGATGTCCCTCCCATTGTTCCTATCCCTCATCATCCTCCTCAAGTTCATCTGCATGCTCCTCAACTGCAATACGGTAGTCTACAGTCACAGTATGGTAGAAAACCACAATACGGTAGCCCACAACCAAAGTATGATGGTTCATGACCTCTGAATGCTCTTCAATATCCATAATGTCCGCAATATCCTATTAATTCCGCAGATATACTTGTCGAATAGATCTTTAATCTGATGAAGCAATGCCTTCCAACGTGCATTGTTTTACCTCCCGAGGCACATGGTACATTCAAGGTGAAACCTAATACGATGCGGAGTATTCCAAAATTTCATGGCTTTGATAGCGAGAATGCATACAACTTACAACTTTCTCAATGATTATATCATCACGTGTTCTAGATTGAGTGAGTCTGATATTGAGGAATAGACCATTTCTTTAAGACTTTTTCAGTTTAAATTAAAAGATAAAGCAAACAACTAGTTATGTCTCTTCTACTATATTCGATTGATAATTGGACTGAGATGCAATGAATTTTTCTTGGATAAATATTTTCCAAGTCATCAAACATTCAAATATCAAGAGAAAATTTCTCAGTTCATATTTGGTTCATCCAATAATTTTTTCCGATCTTGGGAACACTTTAAGGATCTATTAATTGCATGCCCTTATCATGACTATAAAAAAATATATATTTGATTCGATTCTTTTACACTTATTTCAGTGCAAAAATTAAAAATAATAATAATTTATGGCATGTGTGGCATAAATTTATTTTGCAAAACAGTCAATGAGATTTGACTATTTTTTGATGACTTATTTGATGAATCTAGGATATGGGAAGATTGTCTAATCACGGAAGGCAATCCCTACTCGTCAAGAGAAGTGACTGGAATGGCAGACACATATCAACTTAATGGAGTTGATGAGTGGCAAGCAATGCGTGTTGCCATCAAAAAGCAGGTGAAGCTTGAGAAATTGGTTTGAGAAAACGCTATTACTCCTACCCTACCCCATCTTCTTTTGCGCTCCTTTTACTAAAGTGAAGGACACAAAATCGAATATTGTTATCAGCAGGTGTTAATGAAAGACATAATGCATGCGCAAAGGCAGTTGGGACAGTTTCAGCAACAATAGGGTCAATATGGTGGAAAAGATCAATCTTACCCTAAGCAAAATAGTTGCAATTGGAAACCTAACCCATCTTCCTTGCCAAATTATCATGGAAAGCAAGGTAGCAAAATTATCATGGAAAGCCAGGTAGCAAAGCTTTCCACATAGAGCCGGCTACTCTTACCAAAACTCGATTGGAAAGTTTGGAGCAACTTCTCGAGAAGAAGTTCACCAAGCACCATCAAATACTTGGTGGCCTTGCTAAGAGCATCACTGAGTATAATCAAACAATAGATGGTCTATATAGGAGTATCACTGAGATAACCAAACAATTGGTGGCCTTGCTAAGAATGTTTTGATCACCTTGTTCAGTTGATGACTTATCCGAGTGGTGACCATTCGCTTGAGCATAGCTAAACAAATGGTCTGGACATCATTTTGTCTCCAGAAAATTTGGGGGTAAAGCGCAATAGTTATGGAGCCTCTTCGGTCAGAAAGTGTTATATCAGGGACGCAGGGGCTTTTCCAATATGGTCAGAAACGTTAAGGGTTAAAGCGTAATTACCTATTTAGTATTTTTTGTTAAAAGTATTATTAACATTTTTCATTTAAAAACCGATTACGATAAAGAAAATTGAGAAAACTACAGCTGAGAAGAAAAAGAAAAGAAGCTGATTTCACACAGTTGTATATATTTCCTCTATCTGCCTATCGCGGGTATCGAACACCCTACGACAGGCTCCAGGTAAACCCCCCAATCTCTCTCTCTCTCTCTCTCTCTCGCTATCTTCTCTCCCCAGTTGGCCTGGATCAGATTGGTCCCTCTCCTTGTCTCATAACCATCGGCAAACCCTAATCGGCTCATCGAGATCTAAATTTCGTAATCCTCGCTTTCAGAAATTGAAAAATTATCAGATTCTTCTTGTAATCGATATTTTAAATGTTGTAGACGGCGGTAGACTTTTTTTTTTTTGTTGAGAGTTCAAAATTTTTGGTGCTGAGTATATGAAATGTAATTTGGGCGCAAGTGATGAATCTGATTTTGACGATGATGATTTGAGTGATTGATCTATCCGGTGTAGGTCTCTCAGGGTATGTTTAGTTGTTGCTTATGAGCAAATAAGCTTGCCTATGAAAAAAGTTGTATGTATACATCTGTAAAACTTTCAGCGAAAATAATAAATAAGCTGATGTTAAAAGCTGTTACCAAGCTTTTAAACAAAAATCAGAAAAGCTTGAGCTTAACGCTGTAACCAAACAAGCCCTAAGTGCACTTGCCACTATCTCAGAATTTAGGGATAAATCCAAGGGAACTACTCAATTCTCTAATAAATAGGGGTCTGCTACAATACTCCCTCTTGAACTAGGGACACTGGTTTGTCCTGGTTCTATTTTTAAGTTTAGGTGATCTCGTGTGGGAATTCTCTATATGATAGCCTCTAGTTTATACAAATTTAAAGGTTGAAAATTGTTATACGGATGGAAGTGCCCTAACCGTGAGGAGTACAAATATTTTAGGATAGAAGTTGGTTTTTCGTTTTTCCTTTTTAAATTTTTGATAAATGAAAGTACGCCACCAAACATGTTTTTGCTACTTTTCTTTCATGTAAAAACTAAATATCACTGGAAGCAGGTAAACAAAGCAACAGAAAAGCAAACAACTTTGCCAAACAGATTCTAAGTAATGCAACTTCTTCACCTTTTAATTTTTTCATTTATTCGTATTTTTGGTGTATTATTGACTAATTATAGTTCGATTTGATTATGCAGGCTTCTTTCAAGTTTACACTGAGTAGTAGATACATGTTTGTTTGTTTTATCACCGAGAATTGAATCTCTGTGTAGAAAAATCTTAGGACACGATTGCGGGAGAAAGGTATAAGGCAAAAAGAAAGGGAGAAAGTCGGTGTATCAAAAGCTTCTTGTATGTGAGAAACGGATGGCTTTCTACAGAAACTACACAACGGATGAGACGTCTGGGAATGGATTATTAGTAGATGACGAGGAAGACCAGCGTGAGACTATGGGCAAGGTTGACAACGGAATCGTGGAACCACCAACTTGTGGTTATAAGGATTCAGACATCACCAAGATGGATGGTCAGTGTAGCAGTGATGGTGAAGCAGATGAAGGTAACTTCAGATTTTTGAATTTGCAGCAGCAGCCGTCGTCGTCTTCTGGTAGGAGAATAACTACTTCGGCAGGTAAATGGGGTTCTTCTACTTTTTGGAAGGACTCTCGTATTGGGACTGACTCCAAAAGCGAACTTGAGGATGAGGAAGAACCAACAGGATCGGAAGATGAAGATGGTGGGGGTAAAAAGGAACCAAACGATGGTGGTCTTAGGGGAGGTCAAATTCATGTCCCCGCTGATGAGATGTTGTCCGATGATTATTACGAGCAGGATGGAGATGATCAGAGCGACTCTATGAATCACAGGAGGACTTCAATCTATTCTAGTCGTTTGAATACAAAGACGCAGGTGTCGAGGACTGTGGCTTCGTATGACAATGTGGGTCGGAGTTCAATAACAGCGCGTGGGGGAGAATTTGGGGGTAACAATGATTTTGATTCTGACGATGATGATGAGGATGGTGCGAGCTGCTGCTAATATATGTATTTGTATATATATAACTATTTCATATATTTGTATTTTTGGCATATTTTGGTACTAATTTTCGTTGCAATATGAATCCCTGTAGCGAAGAGACAACACAAAATTTCCCCAACTTTGAAACAATTGGTGTTCATGTGCTTTTTTTGAAATTGTTGTCTTTGTCTTTTGTGGTTGCAGGGGATGATCCTGAAGATGTTGATTTTGATCCTGATTTTGGAGGCACACAAGGCCACGGGAAAAACAAGGTTGGGACATCTTTATATATATGTCTTATGCCTCCATGATAGGAATTACACTTAAATTTTTATGTATTAGTTTAATGCTCTGCTTGTTGCAGGGTCATAAAATTTAGTTAGCGTATGGCATGTGATCCTCAAACAAAACATAGATGTATTTGTAAATACCATTTTTTGGCAAATTCTTGTAGTTACTATAATAAGCCTTTGAATTAGAAATTTGAGCACAAAGATTGAAGAAGTGCAATTTACTGTTGATTTAATTATGCACTCAGGAGATGAGATGTGAAGCCAAAACGCATAACTTGTTGGATTGTTAATTTCATTGTTTAGATATAATACATAAAACTACATGAACAAAGTCCCTAAATTGCGAGCTTGAAAGACAAGAAAATGTGTCTTGTCAGAAACTCGTGTAAAAAAAAAAAAAAACATACGAGGAAAATGTACTTTAAGACAATGACTGACGATGGTTAGAATTTCCTCAGACATTGAGGGGTCAGTTATCCTTATTATAAAATGGATACCCTATCTGGGTATCACGTAGGGAGGAAAATTAGCCAAAGAGCTTGATTTGGTTCGCGACTTGGTGTTTCCCATTGATGGCTAGGTGCTCTATGGCATGCTTAATTTGCTGTCATAAAAGGTTTTAAAAAGCTATTCAGAGCAATTGGATTCGTGCATGTTAGTTGCTGTTCTTTATGCCTTTATGCTTAATTTGCTGCCATAAAAGGCTTTGAAAAGCTATTCAGAGCAATTTGCTGCCAACTTAGGATAGCTTTTGACTTGGGGAAAATCCAAGTTTGAATATCTGTATGTCTCGGAGTCTGTTTCTGAAAGCTGAAAAGTTATATCTGCCTTGTGGCTGGAGGGCTGCAATGGTTGCAGAATGCGCAATTTTCTGGTGGTTCAGATTTAAGGGAATAATCTTCTGGTTATTGTGAATTCTCTTAGCTCTTTTTTGGCATGAAGGGAGGGAATCCAATGGTAATGAGAATTTAGAGTTATGAACTAGAGTGTTATAGCATATGTATTTATATAAACTTAAAATGTGGATATCAATTCCAAAACTAGTGGAATGAAATTCTAGGAATGGAGGAGAATATGCTTCTTTTCAGTTTAAGAGAATGTTAGGTGACGAGAAACATTGCATTCCATTCGTACTCCTTATATTGTATTGAACTTGTCCTTTGGAAGTTGCTTGTGGATTATCCTTTCCACTGGATATTCTCACTTCATGTGATGAGTTATTTAGCAGATTCTGATATATTATATATTTATTAGCAAAATTGAAGTGTACTTTCTCAATTGGTTAGAACCTGTAGCGTACTTGAAAGGAAGGCTTCTCACGTTCTCATCGAATCCAAAATTTCAACGACCAGCACTTGAAAGTTTAGAACCATTCAAATCTTGTTTGTAATTGTGTTACGAGTGCCCTATTCTACATGTAACAATTTCCATGTTAGTTTAACATTGACCTTATGCTCATTCCAGCGAACCATTTCCCTTAATTTTTGGGTTTGGGGATGGAAATGCCAAGACCCAAATGCTGAACTTCTAACGAGTAATAAGAGTTTCAGGCTATTAAATAGCTATCAAAGGCCTTCAAAATGTAAGCATGTTCTGTTTCTTTTTACCACTGACATGAATTACTGGCAAGCCTATTCTTCTTATCTGTTGCCTGTTAACAAGCGTGCTGTTATTAGCTTTTGATTTTGTATAACAACACAAAGGGCATTCACTTGTATATCAAATTAGGTATATGACTACGTAATTTGGTAGCTCCAACAGCTAGTATATTAGTTTTAGATCACAAGCCTGAAAAATGAGGTACATTTTTATCTTCCTTTAGTGGACTGCTTAAGCGTCGTCATTTGGAAATTTTACCTGATTGGGTGAGCTCACTAGCTCACTGAGTAATATGGACACCAAGGTAAAAATGCTATGGACGTGCAGGGTATATTTTCCTAAATTTAAAGACGTTCATTTTGGTAGAAAAGTAACTTGTACGAGCATACACGATCAAATCTTGGAAAAATAGGATTATTGTGGCATGGATTTCTATTTGTCCACATGGCTAATCAAAATCATAGTTGCCGGAAACGTGGGTTTTGGGTGGGAATTGTGTTTCCCTGGAACGCCAAAAAATTTTAGGGGGAGATGCTTGGGAAACGATTGGAGATACACATATAAAACTCAAAGGAAACTTTTGGGAAACTCAAAGGAAACGATGAAAACTTATAGGAAATTTATTGGCTATCATTTCATAAGAAAATAAATAAAAATCAATAACAATATTATGAGAATTAGTTTTTTAGTACTTCTACGATTAAATAATTTTTATACTTATATTACTTTGGTATATTACTATCTTATTCAGATCAAGTATTAAATTTTGATATAAAAGTACAAGTAATATTGTGGAATTCCGAGATTATGGGCGATCATAGGCTGAAATTAGAAGATATTCTAAGTTGAAATTAGCTAGCTGTAAATAGTTGTAGATTATTTTCCATAGATAGAAGTTGTTTCCTCTTTTGTAGGAAAGGAATTACCAGGCTGTTGGTAATCTCCTATTTTTTCCTATAAATGTATTTTTTTAGTAGAATAAATTGATAGAGAAGAGAATTCTCACAGTTTTCTTCATGGTATCAGAGCAATTCCGCCTGGACCTATCACTTCTTTTTCGTTTTTAATCCAAAATCAGTTTTCTTCTTCGTCCCAACTCGGTGCTTCTTTAAGTTTTTTCGAGTCTAGTCTCTCATAGGTATCACTTTTCCCTGTGGCCTCGGAAACCAGCAACAACGTTATGGGAACCATATCTGGCCAAGAACTAGTAGGCAATGGTGGTGCAAAAGGTTCATCATTCCTCATCACTCTGCACAAGTTTACCGGCCACAATTGCCATCAATGGGCGAAGGCAGTTCTAATGTTTATGACAGGCAGAGGTAAGGATGAATACTCTTTAGCACTACTGAACCGCCTACAGAGGACGATGAAAGATTCAAGGTTTGGAATACCGAAAACAATCTGGTCATGTCTTGGTTGATCAATGCAATGGACATAGAAATAGGTCAAAATTTTCTGTTTTATGATACTGCAAATGAGATCTGGATGGCCGCAAAGGAAACATACTCAGACAGTGACAATACGGCTGATCTATTTGTCATCAAGGGAGCCTTACATGATCTAAGGCAAAGTGAGATGACTGTGACTCACTACTATAACACTCTTAGTCGTTTTTGGCAACAATTGGTTGTGTTTGAGACCATGGATTGGAAGTGCCCAGGGGATGCTAGTCGATACAAAAGAATTATTGAAAAAGAAAGGGTCTTTAAGTTCCTATTGGGATTAGACAAATCCCTAGATGAAGTAAGAGGGAGAATCCTTGGAACCAAGCCTCTCCCTACCATTCGAGAAGTTTTCTCAGAGGTTAGAAGAGAAGAAAGGAGGAAGAAGCTGATGATGGGAACAAGGTCATCCTCCAATGTTCAGGAAAGATCTGCACTCATCTCCCAAGGCTCCACAAACATTCAAGAAGGAACTGCCCTTGTCTCCCGGGGATTTACATATGATGCAAGGCAAAAGAAAGGAAGACCATGGTGTGATCATTGCCGCAGACCAGGTCACACCAAAGAAACATGTTGGAAAATACATGGGAAGCCCGCTGACTAGAAGTCATACAAGGAGAAGGAGGCACGAGCATTTATGGCAAATTCTGAAGGAAAAGAAAGAGGTACAAATGATTCTGCTCTCTTCAGCAAAGAACAAGTGGAGTGGCTACAAAAGATGTTCACCCAAGGATCATCCACTAGCCCCGTTATCTCAACCGGATCTGTTGCTTAGAAAGGTAACTTCCTATCTGCTTTACACACAAAAACCGAAGATTCATTAGGTTGGATCATCGATTCGGGTGCCTCCGATCACATGACAGGTGATATATCATTACTCCATGATTGTAGTCCCTGCCATGAGAATTACAAAGTAAGAATTGCTGATGGGTCTCTTTCCAACTGTGACTGGTATTGGAGGAGTGATTATTTCCGAGACCCTAACTCTTAATCAAGTTCTTTTGGTTCCCAAGCTCTCATGCAATTTACTGTCAATCAGCAAGCTTACCCGAAACCAAAATTGTGTGGTTAAATTTTCTTCCACTCATTGTTTTAGGATTTGGCTTCGGGGATGATGATTGGCAATGCTAAGGAAAGCCAAAGGACTCTACTGGTTTAGGGCAGCAGGAAAACAAGACTCTCAAGCGCATCATGTTTCTGTCTCTACTCTTAATCCTAGGTTAAACTTGTCTTTAGATTCAAATAAACAAAGTACAATTATGTTATTGCATTATTGCCTAGGACACCCAAATTTTATGTACTTATCAAAGATGTTTCCAGCACTATTTAATAAAAATCACAAATCTTTCCAATGTGAAATTTGCCAATTTTCTAAGCATTGT
Source organism: Embelia ribes (assembly GCA_001753735.1). Classification (NCBI taxonomy): domain Eukaryota; kingdom Viridiplantae; phylum Streptophyta; class Magnoliopsida; order Ericales; family Primulaceae; genus Embelia; species Embelia ribes. Next base: position 9,489 of record MKEJ01033405.1, read on the forward strand.
TGTAACTCTTATCCATCCCAAAATTACAAACCATCAAAACCTTTTTCCATTATTCATAGCGACATTTGGGGACCCTCTCGTGTTCACAATATCTCTGGGGCTAGATGGTTTGTAAGCTTTGTTGATGACTATACTCGAGTTATGTGGGTATGTCTCATGAAGGAAAAATCGGAGGTAGGTTATATCTTCAAATCCTTTCATTCCATGATTCAAACACAATTTCAAGCTAAGATTCAAGTGTTTAGAACAGACAATGCCAGGGAGTACTTTAATGCCATACTTGGAAATTACCTTCTAGAAAATGGGATTATTCACCAAAGTTCTTGCATTGATACCCTACAACAGAATGGGATAGCCGAGAGGAAAAATAGACATCTTCTAGAGCTAGCCCGATCTATTAGGTTTGCCACTCATGTCCCAAAACAATTTTGGGGAGAGGTTTTAGCTGCTACATACCTAATAAATAGGATGCCTTCTAGAGTCTTGAAATTTGATACTCCATGCCAAACCCTTTCCAAAAACTTTCCTCATAATCGGATCATAACTGTTATACCTCTCCAAATTTTTGGATGTTCCGCGTATGTTCATATCCCGCTACATCAGCGAAGTAAGCATGATCCCAAGTCTGTCAAGCGTATTTTTATAGGTTATTCCTCTTATCAAAAGGGGTATAAGTGCTATTGCCCTTCCACCCGGAAAACCTATAACACCATGGATGTGACCTTTCTTGAGAATGTACCTTTTTACACCAAAACTCATATTCAGGGGGAGAATCCAGTCAATCAGAAAGAAGAATATCAGTTTTGGGATGTGTTTGTGCCTGACTTTGGGGTGCCAGAACCTAATTTTTCTAGTGAACTATCTATGGAATCGGATGGACCATTAGAATCAAGTCAGATTCAAGGAGACAATGAGTCCATTGGCAAAGAACTTCAAGTTTACTCAAGGCGTCAGAAGAACCCTAAACCAATGGACCTACATCACACTGATGCCCCAAAATCAAATCCCACCGGAGTCATCCAAGGTAATATCGATTCTCCTATTATTATTGATGACATTGACTCTATAGATGATCTTAACAGGCCCGTAGCCCATAGAAAGGGGGTAAGATCTTGTACTCAGCATCCAATCTCAAAATTTGTGTCCTATGAGAAGCTATCTCTGAATCTTCGAGCTCTCGTCACAAATCTGGATGGTATTGCTCTCCCAAACTGCATACAAGAAGCCTTACAACATCCTGAGTGGAGAAAGGCAGTGGATGAAGAAATACAAGCACTACAGAAGAATGACACTTGGAAGATTACAAAATTACCGCAGGGAAAACGGCCTGTGGGTTGTAAGTGGGTCTTCAATGTCGAATACAGGGCAGATGGGAGTATAGACCGGTGCAAGGCAAGGTTGGTGGCCAAAGGATTTACACAAACCCATGGAATTGATTTTCAAGAAACTTTTTCACCAGTTGCAAAGTTAAATACAATCCGAGTCTTGCCATCCTTGGCAACCAACCTTGATTGGAATTTGCATCAACTAGACGTCAAAAACGCATTTCTCAATGGCGATCTTGAAGAAGAAGTCTATATGGAGATTCCTCCAGGTCTAAAACTCTCCAGTAGCAACGATCTAGTCTGCAAACTTCAGAAATCATTTTATGGGCTTAAGCAATCCCCAAGAGCTTGGTTCAAGAGGTTTACTTAGGTGATTAAAGGAGAGGAATTTTCACTAGGGCAATCTGATCACACTATTTTCATTAAGAGGTCTCTTGGTAGTAAGATTACAGTTCTTATAGTCTATGTCGATGATATAATTGTTAATGGGAATGACGAAGAGGAAATTTCCCGACTTAAAACAATTCTAAGCAA
>MKEJ01033417.1:0-13907 GCA_001753735.1 Embelia ribes
TTTGAAAATTCTTGACTGTATTTAATACTGTTCAATCCTAGGCAATTTGCTATAATGATTCCCTTGAACTCAGGGAATATGTTCATCTCTGTTCTGTTGTCAAGTGTAGAGAAGGAGTGGCTATTCAGCCTATTCTTCACATCTCGGCCTCTAATTTGAAACTCAGGGTGTAGGGGCTCAAATTTAGCGACTGTAAATGGATAATCTGGTGAGAATGCCACTGTAAATGGATAGTCTGGTGGGAATGCCCTTGAAAGCATTTAATGGGATGGAAAGAAATTTAATCAGATATAATTTAGGCAAAATTTTGCTTAAGTAGATAAGCCTTTTATGAAAATTTAGGCGTAATTAATCCCAGAACAAAAAAATTTACATTTACTTCGCAGTGCAACGATTATAGGGGTTTGGAGATGGAAATTGTGAAGCTCATCATGTTGCAATGCTATGGCAAACAACTGTATAAAATGAAGTGAATTTTACGTAATGTGTTGACTATGTGAAGCAGACTCCATGTTTACAGTTCACGCTTACAAGGGGTACTACTAGTTTTGTATTTGAGTATGGGAATGTTTTACATATTGGATGGTTTTTATTTCTAATACTAGTTAGGTATACATTTGACTCTTATAAGTTGAACATCTTCTATATCATCTTTTGTGTATTGGCACTGGCGTGGGGGCTTGCATTGTTCATAAATGTTGCATATTATATTTACATTTGAATTTCCCAAAAATTTGTAAAATTGATGGTGTTTCTGTGTAGTTTTCGTTGTGATTGGTGGTTATTGTTGCAGAACACAAATCAAGTGAAGGGTTTATTGTTGCTGCTCAGATTGATGGGGCTGAGACACTTGGGAACGACATAAAGGTTCCGACTCTGAATGATGACGATGATGGGGAAAAGGGGGATGATAGGAATGAAGTCAAGCAGGATGTTACGGCATCAGACGACATTAGTATGGAGGAGGTGGTTGCGAGTGTCAAGGAGGAAGTAATTGAGGTGGAGCGAGAGAGAATAGACTTAGATCAGAGTGAGATTGAGAAAGAAGCAGCTAAGGTCAATGAATGTCCTCTAGGTACTGTTTTTTATTCTTCTTCAGATATTTCTGTTGTTGTTTCTTCAGCTGGTTTAACTGCGTTAGATTCTGAACTCGTAGAGATCATGCTATGCAATTGTTGCCTGTCATTGGTAAGTCTGTCATTGGTAAGTCTGGCAATTGAGCAAGATTTTATTTTCTTTTATAATTTTAAAAAATAATTAAGTTTCTATTCACCAACGGTGTATAAAAATTCATTTGTGTTTAGAAGCATGTGCTTGTTTGGTGGGCTGCACATATTTAATGCACTTGTCATTAATATAACCTCACTTGTGGATGAGTTTCTCATATACCGCTGATGAATAGAAATTTTACTCTTAAAAATTTTTAATACGCGGATTTTGCTTCGCAACAAAGATAGGGGTTAAATGTGTAACTTACTTCCTATATACATTGGTTGTTACACCACGTTGCAATGCTGTGACAATAACTCTTAAGTTTATATAGAATGATGCAAATTGACGTTATGTATTAAGTTTGTGTAGCAGAGTCCAATTCAAAGGTTTGCGCTTACAAAAGCTACTACTAGTTGTATATCTGACAGTTAAAATTTTCGCATATGGTAAGGTTTTTATTTCTGAGGTGTCCATTTCACTTGTATAGACGTAACATCTTCTACATCATTTGGCGATAGGGTGGGGGCTTGCTCCTTGCCCATACGCTACATACTGTGTTTTCATTGAATTTCCCTAAAATTCATAAATTCACGCTCTTTCTGGCCAATAGTATTGGTAGTGATTGGTTGTTATTATTCCAGAACCAAACTCATGCGAAGAAGTAACTGTTGCTGCTCGCAGTGATGGGTCTGAGACATTTGGAGGTGACATAAAGGTTCCGATTCTGAATGGTGATGATGATGGGGAAGCAAGGGATGATAGGAGTGAAAAGGATTCTGAAGAAATTGCGTATGAGGATGGTAGGGTTGAAGAGGGCTCTGAAGCAGTTATGGATAGCGACAACAATAATGGAAAAGATACTGAGCATGAGAGTCATTCTCTTATGGTTATTGATAGCGTGATTAGTGAAAAGAAGAACGATAAAAAAATTGAAATTTTCATCGCAAGACTCGATAAAAAGACCGTGGAGGAGGATCTAATTGAAGTTTTTGGAAAGTTCGGACAAATAAAATCTGTTAGGGTAGTAAGAAACAAAACTACAAATAAGAGCAAAGGATTTGCTTTTGTGCAGTATGCAAGTACTGAGCAAGCTGAAAGGGCCATTTCAGCCTCGGAAGGGGGGATCGAGGTTTTTAATATACTCTTGACTTGATTTTCTTATGACCCGAAAAAGTAATGGCATGACGTTTTTCCAAATGTTTACTTGATTCAGGCTGATATGTTATTTCTTCTTGCAAGGTGAGAGGTAAGCACGTCAAGGCTTCAATGAGCAATGACAACAATAATACTCTCTACCTGGGTAACCTTTGCAGACTATGGACTAAAGAGCGTGTAAGCTATGTACCCACATCAGTTTTTTCGCGCACTTTTGAATGCTTGCTGCAATTATGAACATGCTATGAGTTACTTTTGGATACTCACCTTCTTACTATTTTGACCGTTATTGCATATCACTCGTAGGTGATTATTTTCCACGTATGTAATTAGGTATTGGAAACATTGGAAAACTTTGGGATCGAAAATGTTGCGGGCATGCGTTTACCAGGTGATCCTCATAAAGAAGGAAGGACGAGGGGTTATGCTTTTCTGGAGTTTGACACCCACTCGGATGCCTTATCAGCATTGGAACGATTAAGCAAGCCAGATGCTATCTTTGGCTGTGATGAAAGTGCCAAGGTTTCCTTTTCACGGACTCCATTGCACCCTAGTGAAGATGCTCTGTCTCAGGTTATAAATCTGAATCATGCTAGCATCATTCAAGTTTTAGGAAAATACAAATAAAAACTCGTGTCCGTTTAAGGTAATGTATTGACTCTTTTTTGCTATCTAGTAAAAGGATACTGATTGATCTAACAGATTCCACATTTACATTATACTGCTATAGGGTAAGACTGTCTACGTGGAAGGCCTAACAGATGTATGGACTGAAGTGAAAGTAAAAGAATTCTGTGAACAGTATGGGGAAGTTGAGGAAGTCAGGTTATCTCAGACCCTTGGGAAGAAACGCAAAGATTGTGGGTTCATCAGTTTTGCTACTCGAGATAGCGCCCACGCTTGTTTGAAGGGGTTTAGAAATGCTTGTATTGGAGGATCGTTGAAGGTGGTGATATCTTTTCCTTCTTCTGTATTTTCTCTTCATTAGTTAATGAAAGTGAATTCTCACGGTACCGTAGTTGGCTCAGGTAAAGGCTACCATTGCAAGAGTCTCACAATGTCGGCCTCAAAAGCATGAACTTCATGGGGGGTTTAAGGTAGAGAAAGAAAGAAGAGTCCCAACAACAGAAGAGGAGGGTGAAAGAGAAAATAGAGATGCATCGTCAAATATGAATGGTAAGGCAAATTCTAATTGCGCAAAGGGAAAGGGTGTGATGGTGACTGAAGAAAGAAGAATGACTCAAGTTGTGGCAGAAGCTGGGGGTAGCGATAAATCAAATGAGGATCCGACTGTAAGCAAAAATCATCTTGCACAAGCTTCATTAAAGTCAGAAAAGGTCAAAGGGAAGGGGAAAAATCTGCATATGAAGGCTGAGAGACGTGGAATGCCGGATTCCAAACGCGGTCGTAAAGGAAAGACATCAGAAAAAGCACACGGTAGAATTAACTTCATCTGTTTTCAGTTACCTCATCTTCTTTTTTGTTACTGAAGAAAGTTTAGGATAATGATTAAATTTTGTTGAACTTGTAGGCAAAAAGCAGAGAAACCAAAGTACCAGCTTTGGCAAGCGAAAGAGAGATGCTTATGCTCGGAAAGGTTCAAACCGTAATGCAGATTTTGGCACGTACAGAACTCAATATGCAACAGGACATGGTCTTCCTGCTGTTGGTTATGAGGGTCGTTCCTATAACACCATGTCTGGATCTAAAAGACCTTATGCAGATATGGTAAATTGTACTCTCTTTATCAAGATCTTGTTTGTGTGTACTAGGAGCTAAAAAAATATTTTGTTGCCTTGAAAACTTAAAAGTGCATGCGAAAATGTAGAAATTTTGCTTGAAAGCTAGGATGCACAGAAGAGAAAGTACTTATAATCTGGCATCAAGTGATCAAACAAGCCCTATATCAAATTAAGCTGATTATCATGAGTATTTTGGCTTGTTCATGTTAAATACTTGTTCCAGGAGCCACATGCTGGATATCTTGAGGCTGTTGCTAGGAAACAAGATCAAGGTCATTCAGGGCACTTTGAACCTCCTGTTGCAATGCATTATCCATCTCATGCGGGAACACAGTATCAACCTCATGGAGGACACCTTCAAACTGACGTTGGAACTTACCATCATACTCACGCAATTTACCAACAACCCCCTATTCAAGTGAGATATGTCGATCCTGGACTTGGAACACATGGCCAACCTCATGCAGGATATTTGCAACTTGCAGCTGGAAATAGTAGTCACGATTTACGTGGCATTACAACGGGGAGGTATTTTCGAAGGACATTTTTGTCCCTTCTTCTTAAAGGTAGAAATATATTTACACTAAGGTGGGAATTCGTTACTTGTTTGCAGAGGTGGCCGGCAGGATCATGGCGTTATCTCCTCTGCTTACGGGGCAGGTAGTTATATCCTTCACTACAATATTTTGGTATCTACATATGCATGCCTTTACTTGTGTTTGCATCTGTTGGTACGTCTGCTTATTTTCACCTTCTATTTCCATTGTCGAAATGTAATATGTAATTTTTCCATTTCAGGGTCTTCATTTCCACCTTCCTATCCGCAGCATTATACCCGCCATGTTGGATATGAGGTCTCTCTCTTTCTCTCTCCTCTTACGCATTTACTATGGGGATTCTGTTTTCAAAATGGGATAGCAGTTTTCAGAAACTACCAAATCACGACCTGAATTTCACAAAGCTTTTTGGTCCTTGCAGACTGGGAGCAGTGGTGGTGGTCAATACCAAAGTAGCGGAGTGCACCAACCACGGCCAGGAACTTACTACTGATGCTAGAACGAAAAAACGTGGCAAGGTTTTTCATATTTGTTCTTTGAACATCTGACACCGCTCATCCTCCAACAAGTTTCCGGTTGTAATTTTAAAGAAGGAAAATGTCTGGAGCTGCTGGCAGTTGAAATAGATTACAATTATGCGATGCATTCATAGATGAGCTTGTACTTGTTAATGGAGAAAGCAGTTTAAGTTATTCGAAGCACTTCGTTATGCATTTGAATTTCGCAATTAAACACGGCTGTAACATTGTAGTAAAAATAAGTTATATTTATTCCGGTGCCTTGCACTGGAACATGACTATTTGATTTGGTTTATTTTTTTATTTATCTTGTGGCTTCTGATTACCTTTTGTTCTATTGTAAAAAGTTGAATCCCTACTTTCATCAAGAAATGTGCACAGTTTATAGTTAAAGATTTGTTGTCTGAATCAAAATTCAGAACTCAACTGAAAAAACTTGACAAATTTGTTCTAGTAAACCAGTGTGTAGAAAGTCTGTTAATAATGTTTCAACTGTAAGATTTTATCTGGGAGAATTTTTTAGATTGGCAGTTTGACACATCAAGACCGTATGAGTCTACGAAAGTCGTTACTTCCTGTCCCATTATATCCTAACTATTTGAGATGTCTCGCTATATAGTTCAATTCCAAAATAATTTCCGGAAAATTTTAAATTTCCTAAATTATTCTTATTATGTTATGCACTATTTAATATTGACACCCAAAAGCATATTACACTTACCTAGGGATAAGTTTCTAAATTAATCCATAATCTAATGCAGATATAACTTATTTATTGATGTTTCCTTAATAAGTTGGATTTCGGATACACGATTAAAATTTTGGGCAAGGATAGCAATTTTTAATGGACTTCAAGGTTCGGTTCAGAGGAAAGCTTAAATTGGGAGATCAATTAATACGGAAGTAGTATGGCAAAAGATATCAATGCATCCTTTCCCTAATTACTGGATTTGAACCAGAAAAGTGAACAACGAATTATATAAAAACCCAGACATTAAATATAATATTGTTGTTGATCATAAAAAATATATATATAATATTGTTGTTATTCATTGATTCTTATATATAACTAAAAAAGCCCACAAAGAAACCGTCAGCATATAAAATTCCAAGTGAAATCAACTCTTATACTCGCTTGACATTTTCCAAATTAAAAAAAATAAAAATCACTCAAATGGAAATAACGTGTAAAAAACACCCTCCCAACAGGTATCAGCATTATCAAGAAGTCACTCCTCGTTAATTTTTGCACATGATGCTTCCATCAAACCGTTGCGAATCTGGTCACCAATATCCCTAACATGGCCCGGACCATGAGGTAGAAACACGGTAGTGTTCTTTGATGAGTTTCCAAGGTCCTTGATTGTGTCGAAATACTGAGTGATCATGATCAAGTCCATCACTTCTTTAGCAGAGGTTCCTTCAATCTTGTGAGAGAAGTTCAATATATTCTCTCTCAACCCATCAGTTATGGCCTGCCTCTGCCTGGCAACGCCAACCCCACCGAGGTACTTGGCTTCAGCTTCGGCTTCTGCTTTTTTGACATAAAGTATCTTGTCTGCTTCTCCTTTGTACACACTAGCCAGTTGAAGCCTTTGAGCTGTAAAACAGTGAAAACAGTCCATCAAAACATAGATTAATTACATACTCATGAAAATATAAGAGAGCTTAACAGAGAACAGTATGAACTAAGTTTGAACCTGCATTAATCTCATTCATTGCCTTGCGAACCGAAGTGTCAGGTACGATATCAACCATCAATATATGTTCTATGCTATATCCATACGCTCCAATAACCTGATTCAGACAATGTACCCTTTGATAATTTTCTAACAAAGATGAAAGAACTCAAGTGAGCATTTATGTGAAAGGGAAGTGTGTTTCAGGAGATTCGATGCCTTCATGTTGGAAGAATACAAAAACTCTATTTTGCCTACTGCAATTTAATGAGATTAATGAAGTCATAAGACTAGATTCAATTGAGTACCAGCAATAGCATACCTTCTCAAGTTCCTCTGAAACAGCTTGAGCAACATCACCCTTCTGCTCAAATAGCTCATCAATTGTCATCCTTGGAACATGGGCTCTCACCACTAGACAGAAAGATGTAGGACATTAGTGTGAGTTAAAAGGAAATAGGAATAGAAGTAAAGCAAATGTGCAAATATGCATTATGTACAAGCATAAATGAAGAAGAGAAAGTTTGCAGAAGGGTGGAAAATTACCATCAAAGACGTAAGCTCGAATCTGTTCCTTGGGGTTTTGCAACTCGTAAAAAGCATCATCAGCATTTGATTTTACAACACGATATTGAATCGAACAGTGCATTTGCACAAAGACATTGTCCTGAGAGGAAAATTTGGTCATACTCAGATTTCTCTAAATAAATCCTACAAAATCCCCCTGACAAGAAATAGTCTTTCACCAAGTCATTTCAGCAACTAATTACCTCCCACAAGAACCCTTAGGATCTGTTCCTCAATATAAAATAGTATGTTAGAATTGGTAATTGTGCCATGTTGCTTGTGTATTGATCTAGCCTGTAGCTCATAATAAGATCTTCTCAATCCCTGATAAGTCTTTTTCTTGAGAAGCATATGAGCTTTAAAGTGGTATGAGAGGTTCTAACCCAGTTTATTATATCCACTTGACGGACCTTTAACAGGCCTACCCAAATGTGAGGGAGAGTGTTACAGATTATTATTGTCCTACGTCATTTGATATAGCCTGTGGGTTAATAAGTGCTCCTCTCCTTTCCCCTAATAGGTACTTTTAGTGGGAAAGTTTATGGACTTCAATATGTTAACACAAACTCCATAGACAAGAAACGAATCTGATAGTCTCCTCTCTATCGAAAAGATTAAAAACATGAAGTGGCATTAAAAGAATTTACCAAAGGTAAAGAAATTTGACATATACAGCTAAAGATATAGCACAACTTTCCATCCTCATCGAGCTAAAGATGCGAGACTAAAAATTTTGGTAACCGATCGACAACAGAGACAAACAGATGAGCAAAGATGCTTATGCACATGGCTCAACGCTAAGACCAAAATGAATTTTGTTGAAAAGACCACTAAATATGAGTTGCGGTCTTTAACACATACATTGTTATTGTACTTCTAATTCCAAGACAAATAAAGTTCACCTTTCAACAACAAACAATTCTTTCTTCCCCATCCACAAGGGTTACAACACATTCACACACACAAGAAAATATAAATCCGTCGACTAAAACAACTTTTCTCTCTCCCACCCTCTTATTGACCTCAGTTTCAGCCTCCTAAATGGTGTAGGCATGCACATATGGGGATGGTCACACAAATGCTAATAAAACAATATATATCTATTCACAAAGCCTTACGTGCCCACTAGGCTACCATCACACATGTGACATGCCCGCTGCAAGGTTGATTTTGAAGTAAACGCCATAACTGTAAATGTTCAAACCAGTAAAGAGGTTCACTCACATTGCCCTGTTCAAACCAGTAAAGAGGTTCACTCACATTGCCCTCGCAAAGACTTAGAATAGCCCTTCAGTTACACAAGTGTATAAAACATAAGCTGTGGTGATAACCGTATCAGTTGACGAGTAATATATTCAAACATTATTGTCATTAGTAGTCACATCTCATTGTAAAATTTTCTCATTAAAAGGGAAGCGATAGCTGCCTCAAGCCTAACAAAGACAACCTGTTCTTAAATAGAACTTCAATTACCACAATGGAAAGGTAATTCCTAAAAATCACTTATAACATTCTAAAACTCATCAGACTCAGACCAAAAGTACAATAACAAAAAGAACAATCCTTAATTCCTTCGACTATAAAAAAATCTATTATTTTCATTTCCTTCTTTTTTCGGTCCATAGCACAATTCCATCATTACATATTCCTATAAACCTAAAGTCATTATGATCAAGCAAATTCTGAACACCATCAGTTTGAACCCACAATAAAAACAACAAAAATTCAAAATTCAATAATTCACCAAATGCTTATAGATACGGAAACATAGATGGCAGGAACCGAAATCAGAAATGACTGTCACATATTAAAAATAACAAACTTTAGTTCCTTCAACATGAAAAAATCAAGTTTTCGTTTATTCTCTTTATCATATACATACCACAAAACCACCATCATATATTCCTATCCATCTAAAGTCACTACAATCCAGAACATTTTAAACACCCATAGGTTCGAACCCATATTTGATAACACAATCCAAATTCATGAGTTCACCAAATTCTTCCTGATACAGAAATATAGACAGCAAGCATTAAACTTATAGATGATTGTCGCCATATATATATAAACTTAAATTTTCATTCAACAAAAAGTAAATGTAATCAAGTAATTTGTTTCCCTAATACATAGCACAAATCCATCGTTATATATTCCTATAAACGTAATGTAAGAATGATCAAGAAAATTCTAAAGTCTAAACATCAACAATTACTCCACAATTGAAATAACACAACCCACAATAAATTCTCCCACAAATAGAGACATGGATGCAACAGGAACCAAAATTGAAAACTACCATGTCGATACAGAAGATAACAATCTTTAATTCCCAAAACTAGAAGAAAATAAAACCTTCTTTCTTTTTATGGTTTTCAGTTACACCACAATCCTATCATCATATCGCATACCCATCTAAATTCGCCATAATCAAGTAAGTTCTAAGCATCCATCCGTTTAAACCCTAGATTGAAATAACACAACTAATCAATTCACCAAATGATCCTACACATAGATACACAAGTATAGCAGGCCCCAAAAACGATCCATATTCAAGAATAACAATCATTAGTTCCGTCAAAAAGAAGAAAATCAAGTCTTCTTCTCATTTTCTTTTTGTCTAAAAAATACAAGCCAAAATTACGTCTTCAAATATTGGTACACGTGACAATGATCAAGAAAATTATAAACATTTATCCGTCCAATCCCACCGTTGAAATAACACGAGAAATTAATTCACCACATGCTAACATATACAGAAACTATATATCTGTAAATACAGAGAGGGGAAGGGGGACCTTAATTTTAATTCTAAAGCGCATCATCTTATATAATATATATGTATATACCGAAACATTATAAATACATACAAGCACCAAAGTTTATCATCTTATATCCATAAAAATCCAAATTCTAAGGCCACCACGATCGAGTGAATTCTAAATATTAGCTCTGACCCACATCTTAAATAACACAATCAATTAATTCACCAAAACCTAAGATATACAGAAACATATAAATACATATAGAGATAGGGGAAAGGGGGATGACCTTGGTTTTGGTTTCGATACAGACATCGAGAGAGTTGACTCTGGTGGAGAGAACTCCGGCGAGGAATTGGCCGGCGAAGGGGTTGAAGAAGTGGAACCCTGGCTCGGCAACCCTCTCGAATCTCCCCCATCTCTCCACTATCCCCACGTTCGATTGCTGTATGCACCCGCAGAATACACAGAACGCGTTCCCCATCTCTCTCTCTCTCTCTCTCTCTCAATCTCTCTCTTTCTCTCTCTGTGGGTGTCTGCAAGTATTTTGTATGCATGTATATGTATCAGTGTTATATGCAGATTGATTCATGGGATGTATGTTGGACTTGGACAAAATAAATGCATATTTTTTATATTATGGTAAATACAAAAATAATCTTGATTGTGAATAAAATAGATAAAGAAGTTTCAAATATTCTTTTGGAAGAGAAATTATTATATCAATTACTTAAAAGAAGTCAAAGATCCACAATTAAGTATCATTGGCAATAATCATAAATTTATTTATTATAAATTATATTAAAAATAACTTGCGAATCAAGATTTTAATCTTTTTTTATTTGCGGATGAAAAAAATCATTCTCATCGTAACTCCTTTAATAAAACTTGTTTCTTACTGTAGCCTTCTAAAGAAAAAAGAAAAATTCATGAGATAATTACAGAAGAATATCTTGTGTATACAACTTAAAATAAGGCAAAATGTTATAATCCAATACAACATAAAATTAAATCAAGTTAGATAGTAATCAACTTCACCATGAGCCATTATTCTGACTTGAAATTCAAATATAAAGTTAGATAGTAAAATTATATAAATAATAATTAAGTAAAAAAAAAAGTTATCTCATATCACCCAAATTTGAATAATAAACTATTAGAAAATTTTAATTTCTTAAGAATACAAAGAACTTAACAAAATTCACCTTCACCACAATATATGTAACTGACTGAAAGCTAATTGTCAAGTTCAATTTTTTTTAATAGGCAGTCAAAACTTACCACGTACATATCAATATATATTATGATATATTTATGAAAATTGCCATTGATTTATTTTAAACTTTTTATTTGTTGTCTATTTAGTGATGAATAATATGGTGGCACAACTATTTTCTAGTTGTGAAATTCAAATGCAATTTGAAGTTGTTTCATTTTAGATTTGATTTTAAGTAAACTTATTTATGCATTATTTATATGTGATTATTTGTAATATAATATTATGTCAAGCGGCATTATTCATTTGTTGTTACATATTGATGTAATTTCTGTATCACTTAAATTTTATGTATGTCAAGAAATGACAGTTTACTACAAGTATGTATTGTTTAACTTATTGAATGAAGAAGTTTATATTTTTATTTATTGAATTATGATAAATTTGTAATTTGTATTAAATAAAAGTTCGAAATTCAATTGACATTATAAATTAACAGAGTTACTTAAAGTGATCAAATCAAAAGTAAAAGAGGTACAAGAACAAATATCTAAATTGTAATTTAATAATAAAGTATTACGTTATGTTTTCTCTGTGTCGTATTTTTCTAATAAAAATTATACATCATCACCTCCTTAAAATTTTATTATTTACCTTCAAGTGAATTCATGTATTCTTAAAATAAAAATACGGCTTCAACTCCTTAATTATTTTTTTACCTTCAAATGGACTCATATATTCTTAAAATAAAAATACAATCGAAATATAACATTTCATTTTCATTTCATGTAGAACTCCGATTATGATTATGAATCAATTAAAAAAATATAAAAGGAGTAAATATAATAATTGGTACATATCAATCACAATAATATAATTATTTAGGTAAACAGAAAATTCTAATATAATATTCATGTACAATTATATATTATTAAAATAAAAACCTAAGTTGAATTTTATATCCCACAAATTAAAAGCATAAAATTCAAAAATAATAGTTTTTCTTTTTTCTTATTTATATTTGCTACTGTTACTTTTTTCCAATCATAATTAAGTTTTTCCTTTTTCTTATTTATATTTAAATATTTGAATACTTATTAGATACTACTGTTACTTTTTTCCAATCATAATTAAGTTTTTCCTTTTTCTAAATATTGTTAAATTACATAAATGTTCGAGTAATGATGGTTGTCACTTTTGTTTAAATGAACATAGATATGCATATTTTTCGTCCAAGAAAATTAAATAGAATGTTTATTGATAATAGAAGGCAATATTGTTATCCGTTTTGCAACACGCATAGCTCTTGATTAGTTTCCAGATATACACTCTTATTTAGTGGGAGAAAAGTTCAAATCACTATATAAAATAGAAAAAATCCATCTTTTATGAAGTATAAGAATATACCAAAAATTCTATCATGAAATATAACAACTAATATGAAGAAAATTCTACAGATGATTTGTGCATTGTACGAACTTCACACTAGTATATATATAATTCTAATAATTTTTATTATGATAATTATATTAAATTCTAATTTAATTGGATGCATTTCAATCAATTAAGTAAATAAATGTCGCGATTAAAGCGAATATAATTAGGAGGATAGGTTTTTGTTATATACATAAGAAGATAAAAAGTTATCTAATGGTTATTCTTGCTCTGATTAAACAACAAATTGATACATACCAACTTCACTCACAAAATTGTATGTATTTTGTAGGCTCTATGGTATTAGCTTTACAAAACTGACATTACAGTTTTGTTGTTCCAAATGTGCACATTGTTACCTCTAACAAGAATATAACCTTGGCATTAGGTTTATAATTGATATCATTTTTGTTTAAAAGTTTTTGACACAATTTATCTGCCTATGAATCCAGTATCTAAAAAGGAAATGATCCAATGATCATCATGAAGGTCTAATAAAACAAATAATTATTTCCAAGAAAAGTGTGTTGAGTCTATCTGGATGATAAAGCTAGGCTTTATATAAATTGCTTTATTTGAACGAAAGCACTTGCCACGTTGTCTTCTAGTATATTATGAAAAATTTAGGCTAGTGCTTTTCTTGGTTATTGTTGGAATTTAATGGAGTAAACCGAGTAATCTATTTAATTTACATCTATAAGAAGTAATAGAAATACCTGCAACGAAAGATATTGGATGGATTGAACGTCTTGAATTACAAGTCCACGAATGCGATCTGATTTGCTTCCCACGTGATGCACAACGGCTACCAAAGTCGTCAGCTATTTTTCACATCTTCCAAGTCCATAGGGTTTTTAATAGTGTCCTAAGAAAGAATCAGAGGAGAGATTTTTGTGTATCTATATTTTAATGTATATGAAACGAATAATAGGGAGTCATATTTACAGAGGATATGGATAATCTTTATCCTACTTAAAATATGATTTTACACCATATTTAAGTTATTTAAGTCCAAGAGAATCTTGGAGTATCTCTATATTTGTCACATAGATAAATTATATATAT
>MKEJ01033421.1:0-13614 GCA_001753735.1 Embelia ribes
TATTTTTATTTAATAATTGGACTTTATACTTACAACAGGAAGACTTTCGTCTCTTGGGTTTCATTGCTGGAAAGAAATTCACGCTTCATATATAATTAAATATATTTTTTAAACGACGTCGAATATCCCGAAACTCGTTTGTACAATAAAACTTAAACTAGAGATACAAATTTATTGTACCATTACTTAAATTTCTGCCTAAAGAATTAAACTGCTCGTGATGAATCATGGCATTGTCTTTGATATAGGATTCGATTGTTAGCATTTAAGAGATCGAGAAGTGATAAAATATTAATGCATATCTACAAGCGGGAATTATTGATGAAATTTTCATCTTTCATAGAGGTTATAGGCAAAATTAAATAGATGGAAATAAAACATAAGGTGAAGGAAAAATAAATTGGATTAACTAATTGCTCCATGTTTTATTTCTTTCATAGCTAAATGTAGCAAATTTTGGAAACGTAATTCCCATCACCTCCCCCATTTTTTTTTTTGGAAAAACAATTTTGGTAGCAAAGAAAATAATCCCTATGATCCACCTATTTTTTCAAAGATGATAACTTTTGGTAGCAAAGAAAATATTTGAAAGTTCCCAAAAGTAATATATTCTTTCCTAACAGAGATTAATCACGTTTCAGAACTCAAGTTCCAAGTCAAGTTTATTTTTAATTTTCACATTCTATTTTTGCATCTCATACTTAAATAGTCTGTGAAAAATAGAATGCGGTGGTCGATATATTAATCATTTGTAAGAATAGTATCTCAAAAAAAATATTTGAAGTACATGAGACAAACGGTTGGCGATTAAACTATTTGTTTTCTTGTCGTATGGGAAGGGGAGGACAAAATGTAAAACGAGGTACAAGGCATACTTCTGGTATATATTTCATATTATTCTTACCATAAATTTTATGTAACGGACATAACAAGAAAATAGCTTATTCTAGAGTGAAATATTTGTCGGGTATTACTTGTAATTAATCTCACATCCACCCCTTATTTATAATTAACATTGATTAATCTCATCATCCTCATTCAACTTACTATCATTAGTGTGCCATTTCTCACTCAAATAACTTTAACCTAGGAGCTGCTACAGTGAAATTCTAACCATCATCAGGTTTGTTTATGAAACTCACTTCTGATAAGTTTATAATTTTTTTATAACATTAGTAGAAAATTCACAAAAAAAAAAAATTAACTTTATTCAGTTTTTTATAATAACAATACTATTTATAAAGTTACGAAAAGTTTATTTTAAAACTATTTAACCTTTTTTGCAATTATAAATACTATTCTAGTATATCTTACTAATATTCAGATTAAATCATATATTATTTATTCGATTAGTTATATTATATTAATTCCGTTTTTAGGAACTCGCAGTTATAGTAAACTTGTTTATTTCTCTCTTTCCCCATTCTATCTATAAGTTCCAAGGACTAATTATAAGTGTAGTGAGAGAGATGCTTCAATATGATTTTTGTTTTTGTTTTTCTTTTTTGAAAATGTTAAGATCGTAAGCACGGGGAGAGGAGCATTCGGCTTTCAAGGATGACTCGGTTAGGGACATAATGTAATGCCAACTGATGGAGACATAGACTAGTATTATAGAAGATTGAATGAATATATTTAAAGATTAGGCATTTTGATTAGTAGAATAAGAATCTAAAACAGGGGTAAAGATTAGCAACTATGAAAGATATGAATAAAGAAAATTGGGAAGCCTGCAAGCTAGAGAGAGAGAGAGAGAGGGAAAGAGATTGTGAGAGATGGAAAATTTCTGGGAAATTCACAAGCACTGTGACAATGTCATTACAGGAACAAGCATGAGCTAGCCAAGAGGCCCAAGATAGCCATTTATCTTTTGATTGTCTTCTGTTTTTTCGGGTAATTATTTTGATTATTTCTTTACTTTTAATCTATTCTACATTGATCATACATATGTTACTAAAATATCAGCACCTTATGCTCAGAAATTTTCAGATTTCATGTGATCAAAAGCTTATCCGAAAAGAAAGGAATTATAATCACAGGGTTTGTTTAATTGGATTACTCTTATGTTACATAATAAGTTCTTCCGTTTTTTCTTCCCATTTTGGAACACAGTATAAGTAATTTTATGTTCCTTGATACTTATTAACTACGAGCAAAATCTAATTTTTCTAAATGAAACTCCTTATGATATAGCTTGCTAGATGTAACGTTTTATTTTTTCAATTATGGAATATACTCCGGCCTGCTTTGTTTAAGCTGGTTTAAATGTTTCCAAGAAGGGCAGCCGTTTTAATCTTTCAAGAGCTGGGATATTCTTTGGGGAAAAAACAGAAACAAATAGAGACAAAGAGACCACTGTTATTTTTTTCTTTTGATCCAAAAACTCATCCGTTTAATTCAGAACTTTTATACTTCTTATTGTAAAAATCTAAACTGCAAATATTACTCATCTTTTATCACAGAGAAAATGGACTCAAAAACACCAGTGGATGATCAATTTTTCAAGCTCCACCCGTGCTTTCCCGTGAACACCAGAATCGGAATAATTGGAGGGGGTCCCAGTGGCTTATCAGCCGCTTACGCTCTAACTAAACTCGGATACAACAATGTTACTGTATTAGAGAAATACCATACTGTCGGTGGCATGTGCGAATCAGCTGATATTGAAGGTATGAAAAAGTCCTAAAAATAACAACGAATTCTATTCTTATATTGATGTGTTCTGATCAAATGAACAACTATTTATTTATTTTCTGTTTTTTTTAGGAAGAGTTTATGATCTTGGGGGTCAAGTTATTGCCGCAAACAGCGCTCCAACTATTTTCAGTTTGGCAAAAGAGACGGGGTCTGAACTTGTTGAGATGGACTCGCACAAACTAGCGTTGATCAGTAGTTCGACAGGGAAATATAAAGATATACCAGTCGCGGATGATTATGTATCCGTGATTTCTTTGACCTTGGAGCTCCAGGTTACTTTCTATTTTTTGTTAGCTTGACTTGTGGTTCTGAAAACTGTTTTCCAATTTAGTCTCGGACAACTCTTT
This sequence comes from Embelia ribes, assembly GCA_001753735.1. NCBI lineage: Eukaryota > Viridiplantae > Streptophyta > Magnoliopsida > Ericales > Primulaceae > Embelia > Embelia ribes. Next base: position 3,045 of record MKEJ01033421.1, read on the forward strand.
AGACAACACTTCTGGCATTTGGAAACGTAAATTGAAAACTGTGATCCTCTCCGAAGTTTCAGTCCATATGATTATGAAACTCAAATTACTTGTTAATTCAAAAAGAAAAAAAGAAAAAAGAAAAAAAGAACTCAGTGAAAAATGGGTTAGGGGGTGAATCATATGGTGTTAGGATTGAGCCAAGATAAAAATTGGAACCGAAAATTTTTGCAAAAATTCAAAAGTCACAAAATTGCTGGTCAAGTTTGGAAGATTTCTGACATCACTAGAAGAATACTTAGCTGTCGAAAGTAATATAGACATATGGTCCGGAATGTCTGACGAATTAATCATATTTTGCCTAATTTCTTGTGTTCATCTTTTCTCCTTCCAATATAGTATCTTTTCATTATATGTGTTTTTTTTAAGTTTGGTATTCTAATCGTGATAATGAAACCTTTCATTTCCAAATTCTGGGGATATGTTCATACGGTTATATAAATAGGGCATTAAAATAGTAATGAACTTAATTAAGAGAGTAAAGATTAATGAGAATCAAAATATTGAAGTCGGCCTTGTCCTTTTCAGAAGACGGATTTCTTCTTCTCCTTTAGAACACAATTAATTTAATGCAATCAGTTGCTGATGAATTTCTTATTGATTGCTACTTTTAGGTTTTCCCTATCTTTCGAGCATCAGTTTCGACAATCAATTGTTAAAAATTGTGAATAACTCCCAGTTTTCAAAACCTACAGAAATTTGCTTTCATGGGAGATGCCATGGTGGGACCTAAAATTCAATTTTGAGAAAAAATGAGACCACGAATGTTGTTCTCAACATTTTCTTTGATCATCATCGTCATCCAAGCCTTAAAATCCCAATAAATTGAGATCGGCTAAATAGAACCATAATAAGATGTCACGTCGGAACGTTAACATTTTCATTGAGAAAAGAGAGACTACATATTCTGAAAAAATAAAGCGCATAACCATATATTGCTAGCACTGAAAGTAAAACTAGAAGCAAACAGAAACAAATCTCACTGAAAAGAAAACTATACCTTCCCCAATTTTGGCCTTTTGACAGGATAAAGCAAAGGATTCGGGCAGAATTGGAGTCCATGCTATAAGTGATTTTGCTTCAGATTCAGCTCCTGATTTTCTTGAAGCCCGTGAATTCAAATCAGTTCCAAAATCTGTAGCTTATGGCTACGTTGCTTCTGGATATGGTTTTGTTCAAGACATGCCTTATGCTTATATACATGAGTTCACTCGAACTTCAATGGCCGGAAAAATCCGGCGTTTTAGGAATGGATACATGAGCTTCTGGCAAAAAATCAGTCAAGCTATTCCCATAGACCTTCGCTGCAATACAGAAGTTTTATCAGTAAGGCGAAGTTCAGAAAGCATAAGAATCGATTTCAAAAACGTAAGTGGAGAAGTCAACGAAATGGAATTTGATAAGATAATTGTTTCTGGGTCATTTCCATTTAAGAATGGGAAAACCTACAGATCACCACAATCTGATTTATCAGGTTTGTGAATTCCATTTTTTGAAATTTTCAGTAGTTTCTTTCACGTAACTTTATAGATGCTAATATAGATCATTTTCATGGTGCAGAAACCGAAAACAAAGTAATGGATTTGAGTGAGTTGGAAAAGGACTTATTCAATAAAGTGCAAACTATTGATTACTACACTACAGTGTTGAAAATAAGCGGAATGGATAATCTCCCAGTCGGGTTTTATTACTTTGATGAATTCATGGACGATCCTGCGACCATAGGAAATCCTGTTGCAGTGCAGAGATTTTACGAAGATACGAATATTTTCCTCTTCTGGTCTTATGGAAATTCTGCAGATGTTATGGGCAAAAGGGTCATGGAGCTTGCAATAGATTCAGTAAAAAACATGGGAGGAACTGTGGAGGAAGTAGTTCTACAACGGCGATTCAAGTATTTCCCACACGTAACCAGCCAAGATATGAAAGATGGGTTCTATGACCAGGTAGAGACTCAACTCCAAGAACATAAAAACACTTACTATGTCGGTGGACTAATGGCATTCGAGCTCACTGAGAGAAACTCAACTTATGCCATGGCTCTGGTTCGCAAACACTTTGCAAACGACAATCCACTCCCAATGTTCCCATATGTCAAGGTAGCATTGGTTTTAAAAAATTTCAAAAGCGGTTCCTTAAAACATATGTCTTGAAATGAAATATGGTACTAAATGGAGCTGTTTTCTTATGCAGAGCATGTTTCCATTGAAATCGGATAACTTCTATAAGGAATCGAAAATGTTGCGAGAATTTACATTAGAAGAACTTCCAGAGTTGTCCTCACTAGATGCCTATTTGAGGTATTGGGGAACACATGGAGCAACTGAGAAAAAGAACCTTTACACTTGGATCAACGATGATGGAGAAATGGCAAGCAAAAGGACTTATGAGGAGCTCAATGAGAATGCTTCTTGCATAGCTCAAAAGCTATTATCCAGCAAAAAGCCAGTTATAAAGCCAGGCGATAGAGTTCTCCTTGTTCATGTACCCGGACTTGATTTCATTGATGCCTTTTTTGGGTGCTTGCGGGCTAGAGTTTTGCCTGTCCCGGTCCTTCCCCCAGATCCTCTTCAGAGAGGTATTCAGAAAATAAATAAATTTCTAAAAATTTCAAAGGATGGTAATATGCAGAATTCTTTAACCTTCAAGGTTTAATTTGGTAATGCTTCTTGTGGGCTACTTGAACTTGTTTTCCATAATCAGAAGCCTACAGTGACGTTTGGTGAAATAAAAGGCAATTGTTTCCAAAACCTACTTGTGCCTTTTTTGGGTGCATTTATGAGCACCTGAGGATATCATCAATTTAAAGTAGCTATCGTCTCTATACATGTATAAATATTTAAAGTTCCCCCGCCCCCCCCCAATAAAGAGAAGCACTTTATCACCTTTAATCAAACCACAAGCTTCTCAAAGCTACTTTTGATATTTATTTACTAAACACTAGGACAACAACTGGATTTAGAAGAAACTTTCAAACAACTCGAAAAAGCAGATCTCAAAAAGCATTACAAATACCAACCTAAACCTTGAAGTGAAAAGTAGTAGTTTCATCTTAAATTCTTTAACCATGAACTTTCTCAATCTCTCCATCAGGTGGACAGGCTCTTCTGAAGATTGAAAACATTGCTGAATCATGCAAAGCAGTGGCGATTTTGTCAACTGTCGGTTATCATGGAGCTGTTCGAGCTGGAGCTGTGAAGAACTTGCTCTCAATCCGTTCGAAAGACAGAAAATCCACAGCCCATTGGCCCAATCTACCATGGCTGCACACAGATTCTTGGATAAGAAACTCCAAAAACAACCTCATAGAAGACGTAACTCATTCTTCTGACCCTGAAAAAGATGATCTATGCTTTCTGCAGTTCACATCAGGTTCTACAGGTGATGCGAAAGGAGTAATCATAACTCATGGTGGACTAATACATAATGTGAAATTAATGAGGAAGAGATACAAGAGCACACCAGACACAGTGCTAGTGAGCTGGCTACCTCAGTACCATGACATGGGCCTAATTGGGGGCCTTTTCACGGCCATGGTTAGCGGAGGAAGTGCTATACTATTTTCCCCAATGACATTCATCAAAAACCCGCTTTTATGGCTACAAACCATGAGTAAATACCGCGCTACTCATAGTGCAGGACCTAACTTTGCTTTCGAGCTAATGGTTCGAAGACTAGAAGCGAATAAGGATAAAGCTCGGGAATTTGACTTATCTTCCATGGTTTTTCTCATGGTTGCTGCTGAGCCAGTAAGACAAAAGACCCTAAAAAGATTTGTTGAGCTAACAAGGCCTTTTGGCTTATCCGAGGAGGTGATGGCCCCAGGGTATGGACTGGCAGAGAACTGTGTTTTTGTAAGCTGCGCGTTTGGAGAAGGAAAACCCATCTTAGTGGATTGGCAAGGGAGAGTATGTTGTGGTTATGTTGGTTTGAATGACGAGGATATCGATATCAGGGTAGTTGATCCTGAAAATGGAGAAGAACATACACAAGATGGGAAAGAAGGAGAAATATGGATTAGTAGTCCAAGCGCGGGGATTGGGTACTGGGGTAGGGAAGAACTAAGTGAGAAAACTTTCAGAAATACGATTCCAGAATTTCCCGGTAAATTATATACTAGGACAGGAGATTTGGGGAGGGTGATTGAGGGGAACTTGTTCATAACTGGGAGGATTAAGGATCTGATCATAGTTGCAGGGAGAAACATATACTCGGCAGATGTGGAAAAGACGGTTGAGAGCTCGTCTGAACTTATCCGACCTGGCTGTTGTGCTGTTATCGGAGTTCCGGAGGAGATTTTGTCTACGAAGGGTATATCTGTCCCTGATGCTTCTGATCAAGTGGGCTTAGTCGTAATTGCAGAGGTGAGAGATGGTAAGCCTGTCCCTAAAGGCATTGTCGAACAAATACAAACACGAATAGCAGAAGAGCACGGGGTCCCGGTCGCCACTGTTAAACTCATAAAGCCACGGACGATAAGCAAAACAACATCTGGTAAAATCAGGAGATTTGAGTGCCTAAAGCAGTTTACAGAAGGAACACTCAGTCTAGTCCCCGACCCAATTCCTTCTAAAAAATCGTTAATGCGCTCTTTCACTACAGGCACGTGTAAAGAGGGCAATACTCCGAGGTCTAAGCTTGTTAAAGGGCCACCAGCACCCTTTTCTAGATTGAGAAATGAAGAAATCATAGGGTTTTTGAAAAAACTTGTTTCAGAACAGACTGGCATTTCCATCAATAAAATCTCGATAACTGAAAACTTGGTCACTTATGGGATTGATTCCATAGGGGTGGTGAGAGCAGCTCAGAAACTTTCAGACTTTCTCGGAGTTCCAATTGGTGCAGTAGATATCTTTACCGCCACCTGTATTGAAGAACTAGCAAGCTTCTCAGAGGATCAACTGAAAAAATCTCAACCTCAAAGTGATACAGAAACTTCACCATTCCGCCAAGAATCAGAGATCGATGATATAACTGATTTCATAACCGAAGTTTCTCCTCTTTGGCAAGTGGGTATTTCCCTGTTACAAGTTCTAGCTCTGGCGTATGTCTGCACCATGCTTATTGTTCCTGCGTATATATCAGTTTCAGTTTTTACGAAACTGACATCTCTAAGTGTAAGCCCATGGTTGGAGTACATAATCCCCTTGTCGTTTGCCCCTCTAATTTGGATCTTGGCCATATTCTTGACAGGTATCTCAATTTTCATGTTTGGAACCCCGTTTCTTCATCCAAACTATGTACTCACCCCTGAAATCTCCATTTGGTCTATCAACTTCGTTAGATGGTGGGCACTCTACAAAGCCAATGAAGTTTCATCGAGAATCATGGCCATTCACCTTAGAGGAACGGTGTTTCTGAAATACTGGTTTCAGATACTTGGGGCTAAGATCGGATCATCTGTTGTTATCGATACAGTTGATATCACAGATCCATCACTTGTTTCTATGGGAGATGGGGTTGTGATTGCAGAAGGGGTGTTGATTCAGAGCCATGAAGTGAAAAATGGACTCCTTAGTTTTTCGCCGATAAGAATTGGACGAAATTCTTCGATTGGTCCTTATGCTGTATTACAAAAAGGAAGTGTTTTGGGGGAAGAAGTGGAAATCCCAGCTTTGCAAAAGACTGAAGGAGGGAAACCCATTTCAAGATCTACCAAACGAAACCCCTTCCAGAAGGTACCCTTCTAAACCTACACATGTTGAAAATATCAATTTTAGTTTGNNAAAAAAAAACATGTCTGAAGAATTGATTCAGGAAACAATTTTAAAGAAATTTTTCTGAATGAGTTGCATTTTTGGGAGCAAAAGAAATGTTCTCAATTCTTTGGATATAAAGAATCAAATGAAAATGAAGCATTTAAGTTACCTATTGGATCAGCAATAAGATATTTGGTACTACCTTATGTTTTATAACCTTCATTTATGGTGTAATGCAGCAAAAGAGTAGCAGGGGTGGTCAAACCGACGTTATTCACCAATTCATTGGCATCTACATGATTGGTTTCCTCAGCTCTTTCTCTGCAGCTATCCTCTATTTCCTCTACACTTGGTTATCACAAAACTCCCCTTCTCCAAAACACTTCGCATTTCTCTGTCTATCCGGTGCCTTTCACTGGTTTCCTTTCGTCGTCATAACATACACTACAATGATGGGAACTGCATCTTTAAACACACAGAGTTTTGCCATCACCTTTGCCCTAGCTTACTTTGCTCATGGCTTGGTTCTTAGCTTACTCACTGCCATTACCAACCATTTCCTAAACAGCAAAATTGAAAGCCCACAAAAAACTTGGCTTCGTCACAGATTAACCATAGCCTGCCACCTTAGATTTGCCAAGCTCCTTTCGGGAACAGAAGCCTTCTGTATATACTTGCGTCTTTTGGGTGCAAAAATAGGAAGGCACTGCTCTATCAGAGCCATCAACCCTGTTTCAGAACCTGGGTTACTTTCACTTGGCGACGGCGTTCATCTGGGCGATTTTAGCAGAATCATAACTGGATTCTATTCTTCTAGCGGATTTAAATCGGGGAAAATCGAGGTAAGAGAAAATTCTGTTTTGGGTAGCCAAAGTCTACTCCTTCCCAGTTCAGTTGTTCAAGAAGATGTGATACTCGGGGCAGTTTCAGTTTCTCCCATGAATTCTGTTCTTCGAAGGGGCGGTGTTTACATAGGTTCAGAAAAACCAGTCATGATCAAGAACACTATGCATGCTTTGGATCAGAGGATCGAAGAAATGGACATGAAATACAAGAAGATAGTCGGAAATCTAGCTGCAAATCTTGCTGCTACAACTCTTAAGGTGAATACAAGATACTTCCACCGCATTGGTGCTGGTGGCAAGGGAGTTCTAAAGATTTATGACACTATCAAAGGGTTACCAGATCATAAGTTTTTCAGTCCTGGAAAGAGTTACCCCGTCATTGTTCGGCACAGCAATAGCCTGAGTGCGGATGATGATGCGAGAATAGATGCTCGAGGCGCAGCTCTAAGGATCCTCTCAGACACAACAGATCAGACAGGGGGAAATTCCACATTACTGGACCTGACCTTGAAGACTGGGAAGGCCTTTTACGCCCGTACTATTTCTGATTTTGCCACGTGGCTTGTGTGCGGGCTGCCAGCGAGGGAAGAGCATGTGAAGGGGGCCCCGCATATCCGCGATGCAGTGTGGACTTCCCTACGCAATGCCAATTCATACACCGAGATGCATTACTACTCCAACATATGCAGGCTGTTCAGGTTCACAGATGGAAATGAAATGTATGTAAAATTCAAGCTAAGGCCCTGGGATGACAAATTTAGCGAAGATTGTGGTAAAGTTGAGCCAACCAGTATTCTTCCTCCTGAAACGGGTGCAATACCGAGGGCGGAAGATGACACCCGCCCTCTACTTTTCCTCGCTGAAGATTTCCATCGCCGAGTCAACTCCCCTGGTGGGGTCCACTATATATTTCAGATCCAATTCCGACCTGTACCAGCCGATGAAGCCACTAAGGAAATAGCTCTTGATTGCACCAGACCATGGGATGAGACTGAGTACCCATTCATCGACGCGGGTAAGATAGTTATCAACGAGAACCTCACTAGTAAACATTCGGAGGAATTGGAATTCAATCCCTTCCTAAGATGCCATGAGGTGGATGTTATCCGGGCCTCATCTGCCTCTCAAAGTGCTTCGATCGATCATGGTCGTTCATTGGTTTATGAGATATGCCAGCATCTGAGGAACGCGAACCCACTTCCTGAGGCCTGGAGGATCTTCCTAGAGCAATCTGATGTGAAAATAGACCTATCCGGTTGTCCTATGGCATCGGCAGTAGTGAAAAAAGATACTGAAAAAGTGACCCTGGCTCGGACTTGGTACCAAGCTCTATGGGCCGTTCTCACTCAACCTCTTTTACAAACAGTGGTTCCGTATTATTTCCTTGGTCTAATAGTTTTTGGTACTTTGAAATGGATTCTTTACTTGAGGGAAAACATGAAAGTTGAGTATCAAGTTTATTCAATGCTGCCTTTGTTTTGGATGTTTTCTGGGATTTTCACTGGACTCGCTTGTGTTTTAGCTAAATGGGTATTGGTGGGGAAAAAACAAGAAGGTGAAAAGATGCAGATTTGGAGTATAGAGGCTTTTCTAGACACTATTTGGCAAGCATTCAGGACGGTGGTGGGAGACTATTTCATGGGAATGACAAGAGGGTCTTCTCTATTCGTGATGTGGATGAAGCTTTTGGGTTCAGAAGTTGATTCGAGTGCTTATGTGGATAGCATGGAAGCACTTCTGAACCCCGAGATGGTGGAGATAGAGAGCGGGGGTTGTGTGGGAAGAGAGGCTCTGCTGTTTGGACACGTGTACGATGGCGAAGGAGGTATGGTCAAGTTTGGGAAGATTAGCGTAGGCGAAGGCGGGTTTGTGGGGAGTAGAGCTGTTGCCATGCCTGGAGTAAGGATAGAGAGTGGAGGAAGGTTAAGTGCTCTATCTCTTGCTATGAAAGAAGAAATTATCAAGGCAAAGTAAAAGGATTGATTATAGCTTTTCATTTGAACCTTTGTTTGAAGCCTACATAAATACTAGTTAATATATGCACTCTGTTTTGATTACAATGTAAAATATGCATTGTGCCACTGATCCTATAAATAAATCACCAGCTTTAATTTCAATATGAAAAGCTTAAACTTACTATCACTCTCGGAATCTCCATCGCTCAACTTGGAGAATTAGAAGGTTGGCAGCAGATTTTTGCAAGGGCTTTTTTGGTACCTACAACAAATATTTTCAAATGTATTACAACCCATTTCCTCGTAAAGAGCTACAATAATAAGGAAAAATACAAGCTAAACTGAAACAAAATCAACAAACAAATGCATGCGCAAATAAACAACAGAAATTATGAACTCCTAAGGCTTCCTTAAATCATATACATAGCATTTTTGTGCACAAGTGGCATGTCATAATGTCAAGTGCAAATGTCATGTTAATGAAGATAATCGAGTTGTTCGATGTTAACTTCACTGGAGAAGCAGCAAATGCATAGATTTACTAATTAACCCACATCCGAGTTCTAACTAAGTTCAAGCCCCACGGTCATGGTCCAGGTTAAATAATTTTTTTCTTCCATTGGTTATTTCAATGCAATGAGCAAACATGGATACCTGTACTGAAACATTTACAGAAAAAATATATGAACATGTGGCAACAGTATTTGGGTTGACATTTTCCTTAAAAATATAATCAAACACACAAGAATTGTCACATAAGAATCAATACATTTGTGGTCCTTGATTGCCGGTACGCGGATCAGTTTTCAAATATGTAAAGAAAGAAAAATTAGTATTTCTCCAAATTTAGCTACGACCCTATATAATATATATCAAACAGATTTTGCGCGATAACTTGCCAGTGGAGTGTACGCTCGGGCTCACCATATCCAGTGCAGAATTCAAAGGAGCATTTTATCGAGCAATTAACAAGCATGGTGCTACTTAACCATTTCAAAAGCGTAAAAACGGAGCTCAAAAAAACTATCCAGACAAAAATCGTAAAGAATTTGGAGGATATGCAGTTAAGTTGCAAGAAAAAATAAAGAAAAATTAACTTAATTGGAATTAAACCCATGCAGCTCCTTTACTATGTTCACGTTGGGGGTGCAAAAATAAGACAACCAAAAATCAGCTCCTTTACTATGTTTATGATGCTAAATTTAACGTGGTTCGGCCAACTGTGCCTACGTCCACAGAGAGGAGTTAAAATTTTATTAAAATCACTCAAAGAGGGGTATAAAATTCTCACACAATTTTGTCACTCACCTCACAACTCTCACAGAGCAAATAATGCTCTCAACGCACACAACTTTTACTCACTGTTTTGTGCTGCTTTCGTGTTTATATTTGGTGTCTCCACACTGGTGTTACAACCCACACACACCCTCACTTGGTGCACACACATTGCACACACATGGTGCACTCACACATTTGTGTCACACATTTTGCTGCACAAACTTTGCAGCTATTTATCCACAAACAAATGTGTGATGCATGCGATTGTCTCACGTGAAAAACATGGCCCTTAGGTGTGAATATGGTATTGCCCATGTAGCCCGTCAGTTTCTCCACTGATCCAGAAATACAAATAAACATAAATAAGATAGTAGAAATATAGTGAATATGCTAATCACCAATCTTTTAAAGATCCGTTATCATCGTTACGTATATTGCATTATTGTATCGTATCGAGGGGGAGATTGATGGGCCATATTAAATGGCACAAATTATTCACACCTACCTTAGGGTGTGTTTTCACGTTGAAAGTAAGGCATGAAACATGCCATTGTAAGAGTATATATGTGTGGGTATGTCAAGCTCAAAATGACAGCCAAGAGAGTGTGCACTTGTGTGTGCAAGTGTACCGCACCAAGAGTGTGTAATAGTGAGGGAGTGTAAGTACATGTGATATACTGTATTTGAGTGTTTCAATAACATTGAACTCCTCGCCATGGACGTAGGCATCTTTGGCCGAACCACGTAAATTTGG
>MKEJ01033422.1:0-10157 GCA_001753735.1 Embelia ribes
TGATTGGGCATCTTATATATCTTACCATTATTCGCTTGGATACTATCTTTGTAGTGAAACTCTCATCCAGTTTATAAAGGCTCCATGCAATGTTCACTTGCAGGTTGTTTATCATATCCTTCACTATGTTAAGGGTACCCTTAGTATTTATTATTCTCCTCAGACTATGATCTACAACTCACCACTTATATCGATTTTGATTGGGCTAGTTGTCCCACTATGCATCATTCCACTATTGGCTTCATTATTACTCTCATTTCCAATCCTGTTTCTTGGCAATTCAAGAAGCAGGATGTTATCTCTCAATCTTTCATTGACGCTGAATATCGTGCGATGGTTACTACTACATGTGAGCTCATGTGGTTAGTTGATATTTTTTGAGATTTAGATGTTTTCTCATCCCGGTCGATACATCTTTTCTATGATAAATAATCTGCATTACATATTGCTTGGAATCCGATGTTTCATGAGAGAACCAAATACATGAAGATTGATTGCCACTTGGTTCACGATAAATTTTGCTCCAGACTTATCACTCCGATATACACTCCAACTCATTAATAGTTAGCTGACATATTGATGAAGTCTCTGAGTATTACATAAATTCATACTCCAACTTGAGGGGAAGTGCTACGTTTTTGTATTACATTGGGTCTTAATGTAATTATATATTACTTGTTAGTCCTTAGGTCACTTGTTTATAAACCCATTGTATTATGATTCAATTGAAGAATTCCAATATAATTATTATTCTTTATTTCATACAAAGGGTTCATTTTCTTGTAATTTTTAAGCAAATAAGCAAGTTTATTTTTATTTTTATAAAAATCTGGATGTATCAAGGTTAAAACTTTCAGCTTATTTAGGCTAAAACAGTAAATAAACTCAACTTATAAGCTGAACAATCAAATGCTATCTAGCTTTTAAGAAAAAAAATTGATAAGCTAAAACTTATAAACTGCAACAAAATAATCTCAAAATTAGCCATGTTTTAATATTTTTAGGAAGACATGGAGTATGTGGTTACGAGGGAGTGTGTCAACAAAATTAGCCATGTTTTAATATTTTTAGGAAGACATAGATTGTGTAGTTACGAAGGAGTGCATCACCAATTTTAGACCACGTAAATAAATTTTTAATAATTTTTTGTACCGATTTATTTGTATGAATATCGGTATTCTTTGAGATATTCAACCTCACCAGTCACTATCCAGTTTAGTTTAGCTTTAAAGGTCGAATTGGTTAAATTTGAAGTCAGCGTTCAAAAATGACAAGATATATAAACTACAAGGACCAAACTTGTGATATAATCTGTGACAGGCTGATAGTGATTAAGGAAGGCAGCGCTCTGTGCGTCCGCCACCCTTCTCCCCATCTTTATCCAATTACGAAAATATTTATTTATGAAATATTTATGAAATAGTTATTTTTGGAATAAAACTGAGCAATTGCAGCAACCGTAGAGGATGTTTCCTAAATACCATTTTTAGAATTAAATTTCCCTTTTTTTTTAATGGTGCGGATGAATTTATAAACCCCCCTTGCTTAAACATTTGCTTGTTCATCACAAGTACTGCATTTTCTCTTCTTCTCTGTTTTAACCTTGTAAGTCAGTTTTGACCTTTACACTGTGTAACTTTGTAATGCCTTGCTACTGAAAATTTGTGGGTTTTTGTTCTATTTTAAAAAAGATCAAACAACTTCTTTTTTTTTTTTTGATAAAACCTTTTCGTTTTCACACACGTTACAATATGCTGAGGCGTTTTATATGCTCTTGTAGTCTTGTTCTAAGGGTCTCATATAGATATAGTAGGTTCAATTGTGCGCAATTTCATATCCAAGTGTTAGTTTTTACACATGCTCATTGTGGGTTTTGGATGATCTTGTGACAGCTATGTACAACAGGGTTTTATGTTCTTGTTATGCTATGACCCAATTGGGTCCACCTTTATTTTTCAAATACATTTTGAAAACTAAAAAATTAGAAAAAAAAATGAGTTTTGTAATTAGTCCAACAAGAAACCTCAGTTTTTGAAAGATGAAAAAAAAGATAAATTGATTTGCTTAAAAAAAGCAGCTACGAGGGAAAAGATGAACACACTGAGTTTTTTTGCCATTACTTTGTTTAATTTTGTAATGCCTTATTTCTGAAACTTTGTTGGTTTTGTCTATTTCAAACAAAGATCAAACCTCTTGTTTTTTTAAACCCTATTTTTGCACACATTTTTGTACTTACTTTTACTGATTTCATTGTATATAAATTTATGCATATATGTAGAGACGTTTGATATATGATCTTGATGTCTTGCTATATAGGTCTCACGTAGTATGTTCTATTATGTGCAATTACAACTCAAGTCCCACTTTTGGATTTTAAAGGACTATTTATTTTTGTGGTTCTTATGATCAAGATGTTGTGTTTTGATCTCAACTATATTGTGGTCTATCCATAGATTTTGCAAATTTTTTGTTTACATCAAAAGTTTAACTTCCAAAAAATTACATCTCCAAGTGTTAGCTTTTACACATATCCATTATGGGTTTTGGCTGATCTTGTGGTGGCTATGTACAATTGTATTTTGCTTTTCGGTATATTCTTTGAGAGTAATTTAGTTTTAGCAAACCCTTTTTCAAAAGACTGAATTTTGTTACATTATCATAACCATGTTCTAAAATACCTTGTGCATACTGATGCTTTACTTTATGACATTATCATATTCGAGTTCGTATTAACATAGTATGTTTTGGAGAAAACTCTTTTATCGCGGGAGTATCACTAACATGGTATCTGGATTCTCAAACCTATAGCAAATCAACAACTGTGCTTAAAAATGTAAAATTCTAAAATAGCATTTCTAATTCTGGTTTTGTGTTTTGAAGAGGAATGGGAAATCTGTTGTGTTGTGTGCAAGTTGACCAGTCAAAGGTTGTGGTCAAGGAGAGGTTCGGGAAGTTTCAGGAAGTGATGGAGCCGGGATACTACTGCGTACCTTGGTTCTTAGGGAACAAGGTGGCCGGTCATCTCTCCCTCTGTCTCCTGCAGCTAAATGTTCGTTGCCATACCAAAACAAAGGTCCGTCTCACCACCTGCCTTAGAAAAAGATTAAAATATTGTTGAAATTTTAGCACGTATTATTACTTTTTTGGCAGTCTGGTTGTAGCTAGCCCTTGTATATTCTCTTTCGTTCTTGTCTACCCCTATATGAGGTTGACCATCTTCTTCGAGTATAGGTTGAACGGGTTGGTGGGTATATTTGAGGACAATGTTTTCGTGTGGCCTTTTTGATTTACCCAGAGCTTGTTTAATTTAGTTTCCAATTTCAATTCTTAAATTGGTGTGTTAAAACCTTTTCCTGTATAAATATTTTTTTTTGTATCACGTTCTCAAATAGTGAAATTCGCATTTTAACCTCAACTTTTTGAGACAAGAAATTGCAAAGATCTCTCGTGATAAGGTTACCTTTGGTACACCTATTCTCAAAACTTGAAACAAAAAATTTTTGAGTCCAAAAAACTGAAAGTCATAAAAGAAAGTGCTGTTGTTTTGCAACTAAAACAAGTGTTGTTGTTGTGATCGTTTGCTCTGCAGGACAATGTGTTTGTCAATATCGTAGTGTCCATACAGTTTCGTGTCCTTGCTGACAAGGCAAATGATGCTTTCTACAAGCTCAACAACAAAGGAACCCAGATTCAGGCCTATGTTTACAATGGTACGACCCTAAATTTGTTTCGTTTAAAGACCTAATTACCGGTCTTCACTTTGTTTTCTCATCTATATAGTTATCAGAGCAAGTGTTCCAAAGCTCAATCTGGATGACGTTTTCGAGCAAAAGAATGAAATTGCCAAAGCTGTCGAAGATGAGCTTCAGAAGGTAATTTGCTAGAAAACAGACGGTACAATTTGTGAAAAATATGCCACAAAATTGTCTAAAAAGCGGGTATTTTTAAACTGCTCGCAGGTTATGTCTGCTTATGGATACAAGATCGTGAAGATACTGATTGTTGATATAGTACCGGATGAAAAACTGAAAACAGCTATGAATCAAATTAATGCTGGTGAGTGTTAGTAAAATTCTCAAATCCTACTTAAGTCTCAAATGTATCATACTTTTATATTTGTAATAACTTGTATGCTGCCTATAGATACACTCACCATACCTACCTCTACACTGATAACATGTAGTATTTCCTGTCTTTCAGGTGTTATTGGAAACTTTACTGTTTTTTGACATGAAATCAGGTTCACAAGAATATGCAAATGTTTTGATTGCTGATAGAGTTTGGTTTGCCAAATGGGTGGCGTTACACAAACAAAAAGCTCTCAAATGAAAACATATAGAAAGTGATGTGTCAATACTGCATCGGCCGTATAATAAAAATTGGCGGATCAAGTAGTTTAGTAGTTTTCTATTTCCTAACGCCAGGTTGATGCATCATCAGCTTTTGTAAGAGTTTATGTAAATGTTTTTTATTTGCTATCCGATTTGGTTTCAAAAGTTTCGACTTCTGAACTAAACTATTTATGTTATTGCAGCTGCAAGGATTAGAAAGGCAGTTAACAAAAAGGCAGAGGCTGTGAAGATTTTACAAATCAAGCGAGCCAAATGGGAAGCAGAGTCCAATTACTTATCAGGTCTGGGCATAGCCTGCCACCGACAGGCTATCGTAAATGGGCTGAGAGACAGTGTGCTCTGCTTCTCTGTCAACGTGCCAGGGATCACTGCCAAGGATGTCATACACATGGTCCTCGTAACCCAGTACTTTGACACCATGAAGGAGATCGGTGCAACCTTGAAATCTTCTGCTGTTTTCATACCCCACGGACCCGATGCTGTGGGTGATGTGGCATCTCAGATCCGCAACAGGCTTCTGCAGGGCTCCCTGAATTGAGTTCTTGGGAACATATTTTGTAGGTCTAAATAACAAAAGGTCTGTCTCTCTTGGTCGTGTTTGTGCTAGGTTTGGATGATTTAGGTGGTAAAACTATAACTGGGAATGTATGTATTAACAACATTGAAGTTTATTTTATCTAATCTGGACTGCATATATACTAATGTGGTTAGATATCTAAATATTTGTTTAAGCAAGTTCTTGATTAGGCTTCTGCTTTAATGCTACATTTCATTTCCTTTTTTGTATTCTTTACTGCTCTAATTTGTTTTCAATATTTATTACTGCATCTAAAACTAGATTTTAATTTTCAACAGAAGCCGAAGTAGGAGCTAAAGGTTCCGAAGATATAACACTCCCTCGCAATTTAAAAAAAAAAAACACAAAATTTCCTATATTTGAGTGTAATCGCTTTTATCGGGTTTTAGCCCCTTGTAATAATTTATAGGACGTTTAACACCCCAATTTTCGGTGTCTGCTCTGTGTTGTACAATGGGATCTATTATCTAACTAACAAACACACTTATGCTTGAGCATTGCATTATGTTACTAACAAATACACTTAACATTGCATCATGCAGACATTATTTTTCTGCACTTTATTCTAGCACCTAGATAAATCAATAGGCTATTGTAATTTATATTTGCCTAGTGAACCGACCCTCGGGTCACACTTCCGCTATATATACAAATCCTCAAGAGGTAGCAGCTGGTGGGTTAGAGCCACCCTGTCCTGCTTCGTTCATTAACTTGACGATTTCATCCCTCTTAATCTTCAAGTCCTGCATTTTTGCATCGATCTTATTGAGCTTCTGCTGGAGCTTGGCCGGGTCTTTCTTATCCTCGGGATTCTTTTCCTTCTTCTTTTCCTTGCCCTCTTTATCCTTCTTTTTCTTGTCTTTCTCTTCGCTTTTCCCTTCTTTCTCGGCCCCCTTGTCTGTGTTCTTCTCCTCCTTTTCGTGCTTATCTTCGGTAGTCTCTCCCATAGCTCTCTACTTAATGTGTTGGTTGGTTCTGCAGTTTATCCTGAACACCAATATACAGAAAACCCCCCCAAAAAATTAAAAATAAATAAAAATTAACAACTTATATCCAAAAACAAACTAAAATGATTCTCCGTTCATAATTATTTATTAAATGGCGATGTGAAATCAACATGCTTAGAAATCATTTTCAACGAGTATGATAAAATTCTTAAGTACATGCTCATTGAATTGAAACCAATTTCGTTGCATCACCAAAAAAAATAAAAAATAAAAATAAAAATTATAATAATAAAATAAAATTAAAAAAAAAGTTAATTTAGGTGCTAGGATTGTTATATAACACGAAGAAAATGTGTAACTTCGATGAGATGAGAGTACATTATACATACCTGGGTCTCAATTGTGTATATTCTATTGTTGTATACATTTATTTTAGACCCCAGAGCTGTTTAAATAGTGGAGTAATGTGGTCACCACTTATTTCTCTAAGCCTCACTTTTTTGGGTTAAATTAATGATATAGTAAATCACTAATAGAATTGAATCAATGATTATTATTGTTACTTTTGCGAGAATTGAGAACGCCCACATGTATGTATTGGTAAATTTATTAGCTTCATTAATTTCAACCACTAATTCTAATTTTTATCCGTGGCTACACAATTACTGTAGTTTCAACATTCCTCAATTTTTCCAATAAAAGTTTTCTTGTTCCTCCCATCCCTTCATTAATAATTGTTACAATTTTTTTTTTTCAAATTAAGTGAACACTACTATCTTGATCTAGTTCAATCATTATGAAATTAAATAATTATCACTATTATCCTTAAATAAATTATGAGGGGTTAGCATAACACAAAATCCTATAAACCTAGAATTGGTCTTTTGCATTATATTTCAAAATCGTTCACCTGAAGTTATGTACTCGATGAAACGATGTAATTATTTATGGGTGGAGAGTATTATTATAGGCTTTTAATGCATCAATGAATCAACAATGAACCGGTGTGAATTAAATTTCTACCTAATGCACGTAGCAATAGCTCATTTACCTAATTTTCTTTTTGTTAAGATTCATTTATAAATATTAGTTTTCGGAACTTCAGTTGCAGTCACTTTTATGCAAGTATTTTTCAAACTAATAAATAGTAGTTCATTTGCTATAGTTTTCGCCTTAAACATAATTGGGCCTAGTTGTAAGAGTAATTTTCTAAAAGGAGTCCGTTTCAAAATTATTTAATGAAATGAGTCAATTTTCAAAATTATTTATTAAAATAGGTCACTTTTAAAATTATTTTTCAAACTAGGCCACTTTTAACTTTTATATATGAATTATCATTTATGTTTATTTTACTGACCAAAATACTCATTTGCCAAAATAACTTAACATATTTTCGTATTATTCTCTATATCTATTATTGATATCAAATTTTGATACGTATAGTATACACAATATTTAATTAATAGTGAATTCCAAATATAAATATGAATGATTTTTTTTCAAAGTTTGAGTAGAGTGATAATATATGAGGAAAGCTCGTAAAATATAAGACGAGAAAAAAAATATTGTTCGACACAAACGGGCTTAATATGATATATTACTTAAAGCTACATACTAAAAATTAGATATAATATATTTTTATATTAGAAAGTTGCTGAAGTGTAATAATTTCTAATTTATAAGTATTTTTTTGAAAGTTTAAAACGGAAGAATAACTAAATAATGTGAGTTATACTTGTTTAACGGGATGTGTCAAAAACAAATATTTTTCACTAAGTTACATATCAATTTGAAAAATGATATTTTTTTAAAATTATACTTGCGTACGGATGTTAAACAACAATAGTTCACGAATTAACTAATAATGGATAGTCTGAAATTCAGAAAATGCATTTATTTTATTTTTTTATTCGAACTACCTTAATCAAGTCATATGAAAAAATCAAGTAATATTATTAATTTCTCCATGATGAAATAGTTGCTGCAATATATTTTCTTATAACATTTTACTTAAAAGCAAATAATCATTATTTTATACTTACCCCTAATAAATAATCTTTATATTATATCAATAAGTTCAAATTTTAATTTACTACTTATAGCAAAGAGTAATTTATATGCACATCAATTTATAAATATATTTTTGTCTTTTCAGTTAAAAAGGACACATTTTGGTAAATAGTTTTAAAAAATGACCTATTTTAGTAAATAGTTTCAAAAGTAATCTATTTTAATAAATAATTTTAAAAACTAATCCTTTTTGATAAATTCATGGTAGTTTGTCCCTAATGGACCAACTTTCCTTTTGGTAAATTTTTAGTGCTTCCACATGGGTTTTGTTTGTTTTTAATTTATAAATTGAACTTATTTACTATTTTGATCAAAATATATTGAAAGTTTTAAACATACAAAATTAGATGATTTATTTGTATGCAAGTTGCAACCAAACAATCTATATATACACACACGGTTTTCTAATTGACTATATTTTTTGTGGAGTGAGAACGCCCTAAGAAAATATCAATTAGCACTAAGAGATTAATCATTTATGCATCCTTAGCATCAATTGAATAAGAAGGCTACTCCTCTTTTAGAAGTCAAATTTCTCACGCAAATGTTAACCATATTCACACGTGAAGGGATTGATAAACACTGAAATACCGTACGTATTCTAAATTCTTTAATTAAAATACACTACATAAATGAAAATCTTCCTAAGCCATGTCTAAATGAGTTATAATTATCAAACCCTTATCATTGCATAATTTAAAATCACTCTTGGTGACCATGATATAATTTTAAATAAATAAAATAACCTCTATCCTAAAAGTTGTTGTTTCAAATTTAATGCAACAAAGAAGTTACTTCAGCCCCTCAAATTTGAAAATAATATTCGAGAATTTCCTAAAATGTCAAATATATTAAAAAAAAAAGCAATATTTTAACAAATTTTAACTTACAATTTTTACTAATAGTTTGAGGACGATTTTCATTAATGTAATATATTATTTTCCCATTAGCATCCAAAATCCTTATTCCACCCTGTGATTATTCATTTGATAATATGCACTTAAACGCGTAGTTAATAAGTATGGAATGATCGAAACAACGTTTTTGATAAGTATGCATTTGTGCATACAATAAAACCATAAGACGATTGTTGTAATTAAAGCAAACTATTCGCTCATCGCTTCAATTAACAGATAATTAAGGGACTGATGAGGTAATATTGTTTGACAGCTGTATAAGTACTGTATACTATAAATGTTGACACTTGTCAACTGAAATGACAGATAAATACTTAATTAATATAACATTTATTCCCTTAATTATCTTACATTTACAATCTTTATCCAAACTCTTTTTTACTTAAGTATCGAATAGTTTGTTGGCAGCTCCCTGTTTACACTTTTAGGTATTAGAGGAGGGTTTCTGGAAGAACCTTCGGGCTAAGGATAGAAGCTAAAGGCAAAGGAAGAGATTAGAAAAATTAAAAGCTTGGGATACGACATTCAGACTCTCAACATTAAACCATTCATTTTTGGGAGTTCATATTTGACCCTTCATTTAGATTTACACTCTTCAGCTGTGTTTAAACATAGTACAAAAATTCGGCATAATATATTATGCTATAGAATTCCAAACACATGTATAAAATTCTTCTTTGAATATATTCTTTTTGGAAGTTTACATCGAAAAGGGTTAAAACAAATGTAAGCTATACATGCATTTATTGGATATATAAAAAAAAACGAGTGATTTTCATTAATTTTCGCATCTATTAAAAAAACATAAGTTTTTTCAACCATAAAACTTGACTGCTCCTTAAACGTGCAGATTTATAACCTAACAAGTGCACTAGAGAACGATGTAGTTTTATCTCAGTAAGTACCAAGTATCGAACTCAGGGACTCCTGCTGATCCCGGAAATACCTAGAATCGGTCTAATACGCATTTTAGTTTTACAATTTTAATCCCGTCCACGTAATTTACTACGTTAAACTACTCCTAAACTTCTTGGGTTGTTTGATTTGGTTTTGAATTAATTAAACTAAACTGATAGCAATTTAAAAATAATTGAGAATACGAAATAAGTACGAATTAACGATAATAATTAAGATCTTGCCTGTACGAGAAATCAAATGATTTAACTTCTTCTCCCTAATTGACCTAATTAATGAGCTCCAAAAGATTGTTAATCTGGAAAATCACTTATGTGTATCGATCTGGTTTATTTCAACCTAGTGTGCCATCGAGTGATTGTCAAACACCATAACTACG
>MKEJ01033423.1:0-12924 GCA_001753735.1 Embelia ribes
AACATCTATCTTAGCTCAAATGATTAGAATTAATCTAGAAAATCAAGCTTGAATCACAAAGCTAACAAAGAGATAGAAAAGAAATGGGTTTTCTTACCCCTTCTTCTTCAAGCTTGGAAAGAGCTTAATCTTGTCTTCAAGGCTTGCAAATCTAGGAGATGATGAAGATAATGAAGGTTTATGGTCAGATTTGGGGTGGAAATGGAGTGTGTGAGGAGAGCAAGAAGAGAGAGAGAGAGAGATTTCCGATCCGACGATCTGTTCGCCCACTCTTTCGAACAGAGAGATACGGAGAGAGAGAGAGAGAGAGCTCCAAAAATGTCGTCGTTCGATGATGCATTCGACGTGGACGAAGTAGTCCATACCTCGTCCCATTCCTTCGACGATAACGACGCTTACGATGGAGCACCTCCTTTCCGCGAGGGAGAATTCCCCTCCAGCAACGACGTGGCTGCATCCGAGAGCTACGGTGTTTCACATTCGTCGGAGACCAACGGATTCAACTCCTCTCCCAATGCCGAATACTTTCGGTCGCCGTTCGATTCGTCGGTCCCCAAATCGAACGGCGAGGTGAAGCCTTATGATATGGGAGCTGCTGATGCAGACGGCATATTTTCGGCGCCTGATGGCGGGCCGGTGCTGCCGGACCCGAGCGAGATGAGAGAGGAAGGAGCTGCTTTCCGCGAGTGGCGCCGGTAGAAGCTCAATCTTTTTTTGCTTTGATGCTGTTTAGTTCATCTTGATTTTAGTTTTATGTTATATATATTTGTTTATAAATGTGGATGCTTTCCGCAAATGGCACCTGTGAGCTTAGTCTTTTTAGGCTTGAATACTTATTGTGATTTGATTTTGTTTATGGATCTGAAATTTTGTTCTTGATCTGCGTTTGTGATTGCATATTGATCTGATATTAAGTTGATTTACTTTTATAAAAATAGATGAGCGAGTTGCTGCGGGAAGGCGTGGCTTAGGAACAGCCAGAGTAGAAAAATTCACGTTAACACATAATCATAGGAAAAAGTAAAAAATAGGAATTAAAAATCTTGGAATCTAGGTTAGGAACAAAGTAAAGATTTAGAGTGCTAGGTTAGTAACTTTTTTATTTTCACTTATTCAAAATATTATGCCAATGAACTTTCAATTGAATCTATTGAGTGAAAATTAGCATTTAAAGAAAAAAAAAAATTCATTTTATTAAAATAGAAAATTCAATTCAATTAAAAGATCAAATTGAACAAACAAAAATTTCCAATTTTATAGTTTTCTTTTTTTATTAAGTAATTGTACTTTTTAGTTCATGCAAGAGTTGCTCAACGAAACGTGATATCTTATTTGGTTTCTATTTCGCCAACCCACATTCATGAGATTAAGACTAGGATGATGATGATGATGATGAATTCTATAAAGATTAATACTAGGCAGATATAATCTTTTATGTTATCATCTGTGTGGAAACTCAAACAATATTGTCCAAAATTACTTATTTGACTCTGCGACATCATTATGCATATGTAAGATGATGTTTTATATAGTACTTTTGTTTTGTATATTTTAAGCATATGTGTTGCATACTTGCATATTAGAACTCAATTTTGATGATAAGCACCAATGAGCTATTAGGTATGGGATGGTTATTGGAACTTTATTCCAAGGAGGATAACTCCGCAAAGGAATAAAGCAACACAAAATTAATTTCACATATATACTATATACTTGTGACCTGGAAAATTATAACGACTCATGCGGAAAGAAACACCCCTAGAAGTGTTCTCGAAATTCCATCATTGACATTGCCATGTCATTACTATATATATCGCATTTCAGTGAATTATCAGAACCTGTGTTGGATATCAACTCTTCATGCAATGAGCGGCTCTAATTAGCTTGTTTTGTGATTATGTGGTGTATTTTACACTTGATAAAGCTTTGCTTTGTCAACTGATAGAGAGAAATCAACATGAATATCGGGCTGATTTATGGTGGAGCTTATTAAATGACCTAATCAAGTTTTTCAAACTTTAGGCGTTAGCAATAAGAGAGGTGCTATAGGACCATGACCTTGTTCAAACACATGCTCTCAATTTGGCCACTGCAACAGTTGTGTTGATGTGGCAAACTGATATCTTGTAGTTTGGATACCGTAATAGTTTATAATATTGCTTAATCAGCAATGATCCAAAATAATGGTATTTGAACGAACTATTAATTCAATGCCGTGAGTTAGTGGTTAACAATGAAAGGTACATTATTAAAAGAGCATGCTTAATTTGTGGCTGGGGGTTTTGTCCTAGTTTTTTCGTCTACGGCTTTAAGTTGAGAGGACTTGGTGCATCTCTGCTTCATTAATTTGTTTCTATTTATGAAGTCTTCAAAACTTGTTTTCAACCTCACTGTGTTGGAGATGTTAATTTCCATTTCTTAATTCATAAAGAATGTTGCTTGCAAAATAAAATTCCGAATTGTCTTAACTTTGCTTAATACTGTTGTTTTTTATAGTTGTCTCTTTTATTGATGGCGCCCACTTATGTTATTCCATTCTTGACAGTGACTTCGTGTGGAGTGTTGAATTTTTTCCATAACTGTCAATAGCCGGTTTTGCTACTCCATTCGACTCTGGTATGCTTACGCTAGACCAGATCAACCCGACACGGTATTTTGGCATAGAATTTATAGAGTGGGGAGCATAATATGACCAGAACAAGATGAAACTTTGTTAGTTTCAACATACTTCATTTATAGCATTATGTATTTTGCATTAGTTAAGTACTGCTAAACAAAGAAGATATTCTTCTTCTATTAATTGCTGAAAAATGCATTCAATGTTTTGATTACAACAATGTCATTCTACCTGAAATTGATCAAAAGCTTAAGCAATAGAATTTATTAGATTAATAGTTGCAAGTGAGGAGTTTTTTCCCTTTGGGTATTGTAGCAATGAGAGTTATACAACGTTCCAAAATGATAAATGATTCACATCTGTCTTAATGGTGAGCAGACGTGTCTGTATTTATTTTTAGATGTTCAATAAGCTAATAGACTATGTAAAGACTTTAGATGTCGAAGATCCACTTTCCTGATTGACTTATATTGAGGTCCCTTACACTCCTACCTTTCCATTCTCAGATGTGTCTGCATTTGTTTTTAGATGTTCAATGATTTAGTAGACATGCAAAGACTTTGGATATGCATCTGTTGTTAGCCTGATTGATGAAATTCTTTCATCCGATCTTTCCGCTCTTAGATGAAATTCAGTATGTCATAAGATGTATGTTCTGCTCTTAAATCCGCAATGTGTTGTTTGCTATTTGGTATGTTTCAGTGTATGATTGTCTAGTTGTTATTGTCCTTAGTGAATTTGCTCTAATCCTTTCTTATCCAGTCACTTGGTTAGATGAAAGTTTTGTTTCATGTGAGTATGCCCATGCAACTGAATTTCTAAAGCTTATGCTTATTTTTTAAACATGGTTTTAAATTAAACTTTGGGCTTTTTCTTGGTTTTTGGTTTCCAACTCTCTCTTTTGTTATATCTATTCGTATGGAGCATCTTTGAACAATGTCACTTTCTGTGCTGACCTTTCTAGAACATCTCTATAGCAAAATTTCATTGGTAAATGATACAATTAAATTTTAGATGCAGCGGTTTTTCAGAATAATTGCTATTATCTAGTCCAATTTGGTTCTCTCTTTTTTCATTCCTATCTTTTTGATAGATTCAGTATCATTTTAGTAACTTGGCAGAAGGTTACCCTCTTACCCTAAACTAAGAAACAGCATACCTGTAGCTTTATTTGCAAGACTTGTATTTGAAAAGCACCAGAATTTATATTCCACATGGCTGCTGAATGTTTTAAAAAGTGACCTGAGTAGCTGAAGCTAATAAGAGAACTAAATATGGTAAATATAAAATCATAGGTCGAATAATTCTTTGCTTAGTTTACTTGTGAAGGGCACCATCATCACATGTTACAGGAGCCAAGTATGTATCTTTCCTCATGCATAGTTCTCAAATTCTTTTATGTTAATTTTTTGATGGTTTTACTTTGGCATGCTACCCATATTGGGTACTGAACCAAGGTGGAAAGGGAAGCCTCCGATTCAGGAGGAAGAACCCATGTAAGGGTAATGTCACGACTGAACTCAAATGTTTGAAGAATAAATAGATTGAATTCTTAAGATGTTCAAGCTTTTATGATCTTAGCTGCCCTCATTCTTTCTTATTTGTTGTTCTCATATGCATTTGAATCTTACATGAATAGTTGAGACGCTTCCACTCCAGTCATAGACTGATTTTAGCTCATATGACTTAAGCTATCAATTGTTCTTGCTTATTTTGCTGTTTACAAATAAGTAACTTTCTCTCCAGTTATAAACTGTGATATTTCCTATTTTGACTTTCTGATTGTTATGAATATTAATAAATTTGAAGAAATCAGGAAACATCATAGGTTTACAAAGTTGCTTTAGGCTCTGGAAGGTCAAAAAAATCTTTTAATTTTGATGGAGTTGTGAGCTATTGTTTGGTTTGTAGGCATTGTTTGTTTAGAAGGAAAATAATTTCTGGGGAAAGTTTTTTTCCTGTAAAATTTTTTTTATCTATCTTTTTTTTATTATTATTTTCCCTCATTTAATGGGCGTTTGGTAGCATGCTGATTTTTCTGTGGAAAATTGTCTTATAACATTAGTTGAACCTAGAAAATTTTTAAATCTGGTCAGTTTCTCAAACTACTAGCTCAGTGGTTCCATTAATCCATCTAGTTTGAGAGTTTCAATTACAAATATAGGCATTATTCTATAATGTTTGATGTCTGGAATGGGAAGATTACTGTAAGAGAGTTCATATTCTAGGCTACGTTGTTGGTGACACTGTTATATACTGTATATATATTACTTGCGTTGTTTCCTTTTATGATTGGCTTTTGGCCAACAATACATCACAGATTCTATAAGTATTTTGGTAGCTTACTACATACGAGGAAAACCTAGTCACCATGACAACTATAGCCCACACCATATTATAATTGATTAATCTGTTGTAATTCAGTACTCCTTTATAGTTTGCAATATTTCTATTTGGTGCTGAAGTGTCTGTTTCACACTTGGATTTGACCCTACTTATCAATATCATTCCTGGTTTTTATTTCTTCTATGAGTTGCGAATATTCAAAAATTTAAGTTGATATTCAGCTTAAATTGCTGATTAGAGGCACGCTTTGTCTTGTCTTCACCATTGTCACAACCAGTGCCCTTCTGCAAACTTCTGATTTGAGTTTGATATGGTTTAGAGGCTATATTTCATATTTAATATATCTCTGTAGAAAAGTTTAAAATTCTGAGTCAACTTTGATGAACAAAATTGATGTTCATGTTATCATATTTTAAATCTCGTGAGAAAAAGCTGGCTGCATGGTGTATTTTATTCTTCTGACATGAATTTGCAGCCAAAATGCTATTCATCTTGAGGAAAAAGAAAAGAAGGAGAGGGAAATGAGGATTCAAATATTCAACGAAGCTGAGGAGTTTAAGCGAGCATTTTACGAGAAAAGGAATCTCAACTGTGAGAGAAGTAAAGACTTGAACAGAGAAAGGGAGAAGGTATAGACTTGTTAAAACTTCTTTACCCCATGTTCGATATTTTATGAACTTTTTTCGTGTTAAGACAAACAAATTCATGTGTTTGGGCAGCTATACTTGACTGACCAAGAGAAATTTCATAAAGAAGCTGACAAACAGTACTGGAAAGCAATAGCTGAGATCATTCCTCGTGAGGTTGCTAACATTGAGAAGAGAGGTCGAAAGAAGGACGAGGAAAAGAAGCCGGGAGGGATAACAATTGTTCAGGGCCCAAAGCCTGGGAAACCCACCGATATGACCCGAATGAGGCAACTCATAGCTAAGTTGAAGCAAAAACCACCACCTCATATGTTGCCTAAGGAGGTAAAGGACGCGAAGAATGGGACCAACGGGGAAGATGAAGAGAGTAAAAAAGATGACAAAGATGCTAATAAGAATGATGATAAGAAGAAAGATGAGAAAGAGAAACCTGCTTCACCTGCGAAAGAGTCACCCAAGAATGCTGCCTTAACTGCTCCTGGATCAGAGGCTCCTGCTGCAATCGAGGGTGAGAAAGTTGTTGAAACGGAAACAGAAACAGTTGTGGCATAATGATTTGCTAGTGATTTCTTAATTCCTTTTTTGTTGATTCATTCATCATTTTCATTCTTATGCTATTTGGGCTAACCTTCACTTAGATACCCTTTTTAGTTCTTACCATTAGGCATAGAGAATAAGAGGTGAGATATTGATTCTAATCTGTTTTAGTTTGTCTCTGACTCGATCATGCCATTTACTTGCTTTGCTTAGCACACAATGTCCTCACTTTTTATATGACATTGGTACTCTAAATACTCTCTTTTTGTGCCTCATATATGGTTCAAAGAGGTCCAGTAACAAGGATGATCCTAAGAGATGCCATGGATTGTATGTTCTCTATATTACAGTAGGCTGTGATATCTGATGGTTATATGAAGAATAGCATTTAGGGCTTGTTTGGTTAACTTTTATTCTCAAGCTTTAATTGCTTTTTAGCATATAATTTGGACTGCATTTGACTGCTAAGATTAAAATTTGAATTTTTTTATTGTATTGTCCTGGATAAGCTAGAATTTTGAAATTTGATTGATGTTTTTTTTCTTGGATAGAAATCTGGTTTTTTTTTTTCCTTAAAAGATGTAAACAAACTAAACTAAACTAAACTTAATCCACATATTGAAACTAATCTAGTAGACAACCACTGACAGCTAGGTTAGTGTTCTGCATTGTTGCTTTGATACTATAAATAATATATTAGGAATTTAATTTTAATGTACAGTCGGTACGTGGATCTTCATATACGAGTAGATTTGGATGAAGGATAAGTGGGCATCTACGGTAGTCCCTGCATGTATTAGCGGCTACATGAGCTTCATCCAAAATTGTTGGTGTATGGACGATGAATAGAAATTTAGCTCTTACATAATTGTGGTTTTGAAAACTTGGCTTTGGAGTTTATTATATTTGGTTGTTTGGCTTGAAAAGATTGGGGACAAGCTAAATAATCTCCGACTCTTTTTCTTAGTTTTGAAGGAGGCATTCCAACTGAAGCAACTTAGCTTGCTTAATGATCGAAATTAATGCATTTCTATTAAATTCTTCAACCTACTCGAAACACTGAAAGTAATGCATAATGATCGTCTTTCTTTGCATACGACTTTCATTATTGCAGGCGTGCTCACCAAGCGGCATACGTAATGCCTTGGCTACAACACAATGTCTAGCATCCATTGTCTACAACAATATTTACACCTTGCCATGATATCACGTTGAAAGTTACCGTAGCCGTCTCTTATAGTGTGGGAATGTAACTATGATAATTCCCTTTTCAAGTTAGCTTCTGTTTTTTTTTTTTTCTCCCAACTTTTTTAAGGAGCTTTATTGCCAAAAGATCTTTTGTCAAACGGGCCCTAAGCATGGATATAACATATATAACACTATTCAAATTCAAGTGAGTTGAGTTAGAGCAAGTATTGATTTTGAACTTTAGTTGTTTATGGTCGAGATTGACTCGACTAGAGCACGAAAATGTTTAAATCTATTTCTTTTAGTATACGACATAAAAAGAGGTAAATGATAATATTAAATGCATATAACAAAAAAAAAAAATTCTATTAATTTGAGCTGTTTGCGAGCCTAATAATACAATCAACTTGCTTCTTTGAGCTTGACTTGAAACTCGCTACTACTGTACAACCAGAATGGAATTAGACTCTTTTGGCTTTTGAATTAAGCTCAAGTGACTGATTACTTGGCCGAAATTAGACTCTTTTGGCTCTTGAATTGAGCTTGATTGACTAATCACCAGACCGATTTTGAGCTATTTGTGAGTAGCTTGACTCATATCCTCTCATTTGTCAAAGCAAAGCTTGTTTGTAAATAGGATTTGCTTGATTGGAGCTTCTGAGTTTCCAATTTTCTATTTTTTACCTTAAAAATTAGATAGTATTTGGCACCAGAAATTTTAAATTGAACTTATTTATTTATTTGGATTAAAAAAATGAAAGTTATAAATTGTATGCATATTTTTTTTAATAAAAAATAAAATAACTTCTTTACTTAAAAACTAAAACCAAATTATTCATACTCGAAAACTTTGGAAGAGTTGGTCGTAATTCAAGGTCAATGGCCATGGTGGTTTTGCCCAAAGGATTAGCCAGGAGAAATATTTAATTCGAATCTTTACATACTTCTATATATATATATATATATATATATGTTCTTGCGGCTAAGATTGGCGAGTGGCTCAAAGGCAATGGGTTGTTAAAGATCAACCTTAGACAGCATTTCGGAATCTTCTAGATTGCGTGGTCTTGTGGCATTTGTTGTTGGCATCCACGTGTTGGATGTTGAATTACAATAGCACACTATTACGTCAAGACATGGTATTATATTATTTAAGTATTTCTCATATTACCTACCATTAACTTGGGGCTTGTTTTTTTTTTTTTTTTTTTTTTTGTTTTTTGGTTTTTTTTTTTTTTNNGATATTTTATTTTTTTCAATGAAAAAAAGAAGTGATATTTGGTAATTTTTTTGGGTTAATTTTATTTTTGTTCCTTAAACTATGCAGTGTATTTCATTTTTGTCCATATACTATAATATTATTCAATGTTAGTCCTTAAGCTTTATATATTATGCACTTTTAGTCCCACAAAATTACATATTGTGCACGTTTATCCCTAAATCTAATACCGTCAGAATTTTTGGTTCAATGTTAAAAACTTCGAATAGTATAAGTTTTTATTTTTTAAAATAAAACATGATAGCAATAATGTGATGTTTGAATTTAAAAGATTTCAAGTAATTTCTCATCAACTTTCATATATAATTGCACTTCAGTTGTTTTATATTTGTTAATTAAATGCTTGCTTTAACGATAGCAATAATATGATGTTTGAATTAAAATTTTTTAAATACTAAAAGTATGAACCAAAAGATATAAAAAAGAAAGAATTATGTACAAAATTGTGTATCATTATCATGCTCAACGGAAGTTTTTAATGGCATTAAAGTAAGGGACGGAAAATACACAATACATAAAATTTAGGAACTTATAGTGCGTACTTAGCCAATAGTTTAAGGATGAAAAATGAAATTAACTTTTCTACAATGGACAATCTTAAAAAAAAATGTCACGAGTTATATTGACGAAACAATGAGTTCCGAAGTCACGTGCAAGTCACTATTTGGGAGCAGTCAACGGGACCTATATTGGATCCGTTGTTAAAAAGTTTCTCTCCACTGCGAGTGAAAATTAATTTACGGCTTGAGCAATATTGGTAAATGGTACTCTGTATATCCTCGCAATAGATGTTACACATATTAAATGAATAACGATAACTCGAGTCATAGGATGCGCACATTTTTTTTTTATGGTAGTTAGTATATACTCAACGGCGGAGCCAGAAAATTTATTAGGAGGGACAAAAATCAAGTGAAATAGTAATACATATTTATACCTGTATAGATATAGATACACAAAAAATAATTAATTTTATAAGGTACATATAAGAGTACTGAATTATCTCACATGTGTAGTGTGAAAATATAATTAAATTTCATACCATAATATATCGTCTCACACATTTTGATCATCATGGTCTTGTTATTACTAATTAATTGCATTCCACAGAACTCTCCAATTTTAGTATCTCTCTCTATATATACGCATATATAACTATAAATTTTTTAATATAATTAACATTTAGTATAACATAGTTCTTGTATATTCCTAATATGCATTGAGTAACATGACAAAATTGATTATAAGATCAAGTCTTTATGAATCATTTAATGATTAAAGAATCGAAAATAAGACCGAATCAGAATTTAACCGTAGAGGAATCAATCCAGACTAAATCGAATTTGAGCAAATTGGTTCCGGTCCCAACAATTAAGGGCCGTTCCAAAAATGAGTATGTCCTGAATTGAAGATAGAACCGACCCGATCCGATCCTAACTATGTATACCCTAGATTTAATAAAAACCTTGTCACTATTTAGGCCTTTGCTAAACAATAGGAGGGAACATCATGTATTGATAAAATACTTCTTGAAGAAGATATCTAAAGTACCGAATGATAAACAGCACATAGTAGCAAATTTACTTCATTTTGAATGTTCGAGGATATATTTTAATTGATATAGCTAGCTGTTCCATATTTGAGTCCGTTAGATCAAAATCAACGATCCAAATTTATCTGTATTTACGAAAAAAATTTTAATCCTAATTTTTCACATTAAATATAGATCAAATTATCACGCTTCCTTCTAATATTTTTGTTGTGGATTATTCAGGGTCAATAACTTCCCGACAATGGGAATATTTTTCGTTCAAGTTTACGACGTAAAAAGTTTTAAGCAAATAAACGGTGAGAAGAAATCGTAAATAAACCACCACGTGTACAAAATCAGATTGAAAAAACCAAATTGCCGCTAATGCCAAGTCACCCGTCCAGCTCCGCCTGTATATGGATATGATTAACTACACTACCGGTCCCCATAGCCTCATCCAAATTTCTATTAGGTTCCCATAGTTTCCATCAACGGTAGTAATCCTCAAAGTTTGAATAAGTGAAAATATAGGTCCTCACAATGGACTCAAAGTTATTTGAAATAATAAAAAACATATAAAATTACCGAAATTTTCTTTATTTAGTGGTAAATCAATATTTTCTTAATGATTTATATTTATATTATTTCATACTTTGAGTCTTTTAAAATTTTTAAACAGGAATTTGAATGTCACTATAGAAGAGAACAAACAAATATATTATTTAACAAAAGAAGACAAATGTTTGCTTTGGGAATGCTGATGCTTATTATAATCTTCTTCTAAAAGTTTTTTTAAAATTTTGATTCTAAAATCATTTATAATTCTAGTGTATGGTATGAAAACTTAAAATTGTTTTGAAAAGCAGTATACTATTTGATAAAATGTTACTTTTTATTGTAAAAAGATAAAAATATATAAGTATAAAAAATATAATAGGCATAATTGAGATTATTGGTACTTCATGATAGAAAAAGTAAAAACAAATTTTGAAAATAACCTTAAAATTGCTTTCTAAATGCACACTTATAAAAGTAAAAGTAAGTTTTGAAAATACCCTTAAAACTGTTTCTAAACGCACTCTTAGAAAAACAAAATAAGATTACTAAAATAAGGTATTTTGAACTTTAAAAAGAACCTTAGAATGCAAGTTCCAAAAAAGAAAAACAGAAGCATGTAATGAAAAATAATACCAAACTGGCCCCAAAATCTGTCATTCTCAAAACACACGGGCAATTTGTGTTGTAATTGAAATTATATCGAGCAGAAAGGACCCTAGTTAAAACTATGGAGACCATTAGTGCAACGATACTCGTATATATATATATATGTCCGTATTGTAATTTGTATCTGCGTAAAATTCAATTTCTCCCTCGTCGCGGCCATCGCAAAGCGGAGATGGCCTCCGAAGTGAGAATGAGGGTGGATCCCATGAGGAAGACTGTGAGCTTGAACAATCTCCGGGACTTCGCGCCTTCCCCGGACGCCGCCGCTGACGTGGGAAGCGGTGGAGGATACGTCTCCGCCGGGGAGTGTCTTCAGTTGAGCTCAGGCAGCCGACAGCGCAAGCGAGGTTTGAAATGGTTCTGTATTCGTGTTTTTTTTTTAACAAATTTTGGTTTACATTTCACTAATTGAAACTCAGCATGATTGATTGCAGGATTTTGTTAATGAATTAAGAAATGGGAAAATGGACAATTCTGTATTATGAGACTGTCATATAGTATAGAGAGAAAGAGAGAGAATATTATTGATATGTAAAATTACGTAAAGTAGTGATCAATAAAGAAAATAATAACATTTGATAAATAAAAAATAAT
Source organism: Embelia ribes (assembly GCA_001753735.1). NCBI lineage: Eukaryota > Viridiplantae > Streptophyta > Magnoliopsida > Ericales > Primulaceae > Embelia > Embelia ribes. The sequence continues at coordinate 11,964 of MKEJ01033423.1, forward strand.
TGTCCAACAAGAAAACTAATACTATTAGCAAATATATTATATTGGTAACAAAATATAATTTAATTGATATCATATCTATTATACACACTCTCCTTCAATATGAATACGAAGGAAACTGCAATGTCCATTTTGGACATTTAAATTTTCAGTCTTCAATATTGTTATCTTCAAGCTTATGGTTTCTTCAAGGCAGAGGGGAAATTATTTGCGGTTATCACACCTACAATAGATCGAGGTGAACAGAATAGCAATTAGGTAAAAACCCGATAATAATACGGCCATTGAGAGATTTACCATACCTATAATAGATTGATGTGAGCAAAAGTAATAGCAATAACAATTTTAAACATATTCAGTATCAATAGTAAAAAAATAGTGAGAATTTTGGATGGAAAGAAATTCAAAATTTATATAAGGAAAAAAAAAGAGATTTATAATTTAGTACAAAACAAAAACTAACATCAAAATAGTGAAAGAATAAAAAAGGGTCCGGCGGGCAGATGACGCTATGGGAGCAAGTGATGCGTCACACCCCAGTAAGCTCTCGTACCTTGTCAAATAGTATAAAGAGAAAAGATATAATATTATTGATTTATAGAATTACATAAATCAAGACTCGTGACTATGAAAAGGAAGGAAACTAATACTATTAGAAAATATATTATGCCAAAAATAAAATCTAATTTAATTGATCTCATATCTATTCTAACAGAGACTATTTATATTATATACATATATATTATGAGTACATTGTAACTCTAGGAGTGGACTGGAGTTGAGTTGCTCGCGAGTAGCTCAAATTCAATTTGTTAACTACTCGATTCAAACTTGGCTAGTGAATTAACAAACCAATGATTTCTATAATACAGTTACTCCAATAAATTTCCTCCTTGGGATAATTCTATTGAGTGGATTAAAATGACTAGTATTGGGTGTTGTTTACTTGTTATCAAATAGCCAT